>WOXC01012176.1:0-156808 GCA_011680675.1 Gymnobelideus leadbeateri | reverse complement strand
AAACATGGAAGTCATATACAGAATAATCTTTAAAGAAAGTAGAAATTTAAGTATTTAAAAAGTCACCATACCTGATACAAGGTGTTTCTCTGAGAGCATGATCTTTGTAACAGGACTGCGGTGAACTGTGAATGTCTGGAAAAGCTGAGGGCCTGAGCCAACTGTTTCTGGGTGTTGTACAATTACTCTTACAGCTCCAGAACTTGTACCATAGGCAATCTCAATCCAATTACCACTGACACCTAAAGAAAAATCAACTGAATCATATCAATACAGATAGTGTCAAAGTCTACCACTACAATAAGAGGAGAAACTAACTTATTTAGCCACATTCCTAGTTTATCCTAATATAAGTTTCAAGATTTGGCAAAGGTCAGGTCCTAGTTCAGTCTAGACACCTTGGGTGGGGGGTAAAAGGAGGGGTAGACTAATACTGCCTTAAAACCAATTTTAAACTCTGGAGCTAGGCAAGAAAGATAAACACAGGACAAATGACTAAATCCCTAAAGCAATAATACCATGGAAAGGAGAGAAAACTGATTTTTGCTCATTGAAAAAAAAATTTAAATATAACATACTTTGTTACATGTGTTTCATTTTCAGTATGGTGCAATTTACAAAATGTACAATATGGCATAATTTCTGAACACTGCAATGTTAAAACTTCTTTATTCCTTCTTTTCTCAAATCACTCTTATAACTGAACTCCCCAGTGCAAAATAATGATTCACTCTGTGGGACTCAGTTTTCATATCTAGAAATGAAGGGGTTGAACTAGATGACATCTAAGACCCCTCAGCTTTTAAGACCCTTTTCTTACTAAGTGAAGATGGCCCTCTGTCTTCCTAGTATTTAATATCCTTTGCTTCCTCCCATGAGGCAAAACTAACGTTTTGTTTTCACATCTTTAATTTATTCCTTCACCTAATTTGCCCAAACCTCGTATCACATTGTAGCTACATATCAAAAGTTTTACAATAGAACTAACTCTCATTCTAGGTCAATGACTAATCTAAGTCTTAGTCTAATTTTTGTCTATAGACATTTTGTGAGCAAACACTGAGATATTTGTTCTTTAGATATTTCAAAATTGTAATTTTTCTAATGAATTTAATAAAATGTATTACCTTATTAATAGATTTAAACCTACTGTGAAGATACCTGGGGGCATGTTAACATCTATTTACTAATGTTTCTTTGATTACAGATAAACATCAAGTGCTTTAACTGATTTTTTTTTTTCTACCTCACTCTATATGGCCCTTAATAAACTGAAACACTTTTCCAATAATTCAATCTCAATGAGAAGAGTTAATATTAGAGAATATAAATTTCCAAATAATCTGTTCCTTTCCAAAACTCCAATTTAATAAAGTTAAAGTTGTAACTTATTCCCTAATTCAATTTTTAAAGTTGGGTCCATAACCAATAATATTTCTGATTTCCCAGACTATATATAGACTAACATTATGCTTTACTTTTGTATAAACATCAATGTAACTTAAAATTCTTAATACTTGACATATTCTCTTAACTGTGGATTCCAACAAAACAACCAACTTAACCTCTGTCTAGTGGTAAGTAAATCTATACCAGTGAATAAAATATATTCTTTAAGTATCCAACATGAACTTCAAATATTCTACCATGCACTAACTTGTTTTAGGTGTGAGGTAGACACTCAGAGCAGTAATAGCATCATTTGAAGAATCATGATAAAGTTCAGTTACAAGAAGGTCATTGTCTTTCATTCTCAAAGGAAATTTCTGCATATCTACAAAAAAGAAAACATTTTAAATGATATAAACAAAAAGGAAAGAGTAATAACAAAATCTATTTTCATGCAATAAAATGCTATCTTTTTTTAGGTATGATTACACACTTACCTATATAATATATGGATCCATTGTTACAACCCAACAGCAGGAATGATCCCGCAGTATCATAGCTAGTAATAGGAACAACATCTTGAACCTAATGCAGTGAGATTATGAGATGTTAGGTACAACTGTAATTTACCTTTTTTGCTTTTGAATTTCTTAAGTTAAATGACAATGCCCATTCAATCATATCCCGATTAATTAAGAAAATTCCTTTCTTTAATAGCCAACACTATGGTGAATGCAGAGTTGAAGATAAGTTAAGAAGATATGCTCATGATGAAGACTATCCTCAACTAAAGGGAAAAAGCTTCAATATATATAAATATATTTTGGAAAGGTTAATAACATGCCACAAAAGGCTAATAAAGCAGGGTAGAACTCTACTAAGCAAAACTGTCAAACCTGCACAAGTATCTTTGTTATAGGAGCAGAGATTCGTTAACTTAAAATTTAACTTAACTCACATACCTAATATTTTCCAAGAACTTTTAAAGCTCCTACCTCTATAATTTATACTAGAGGGAAAATGTTGATTAAATATTAATTATATTAGCAAAGAAAAATGGTTGAAAATTATCACCTATTATTTGAAACAAGTACTTCTTGATTGTTTCATTGATTTTCAGAACCATATTTATCTTTTTCAAGAATGAATCAATCTTCACTAAAAAAAATCCAATCATTTATCACATGTTTCTCAAACTCTGTTTTTAATCTACACTGAAATTTGTGGGAAAAAACTTTTTTTTCCTCTTCTCTTGGTTTACTCTGCTTAACAGCTCACCAGATATACTTTTAACGTTAACTATGTACTTTATGAAGCCTCTTTCAAAGTAGGTTGATGATATGGGCTGGTTACCTGCTTATATTTCTAAAGATATAAAATCTGGAGGGTCAACCAATTCAATTGTGAACAATAAAAGTTCCAGATTCAGTTTACCCCATATATGGTGACATCACTACCTATGTTGGTTTGACTATCTATATAACTATATAACTAACTGTAAAACTAAGGGAATTAAATTTATTCCAATTATTTGCACCAGGAAAGGACTTATATTTTTAAAATACCTTATGATAAATAAGATGATACTACGCTGTAGACATCATTAACTCTAGAAACTATTTAGAAAAAAAAATCAGATATCTAATAAACCACCAGCATTTAACCTACTAAATCAGGTTTCTGTTTTTATCTGTATGAACTTGAAATATATGAATTTTGTGTGTATTATCAACTAAATGTCAAATTTATGATTTAAATCAATCAGGAAATACAATGTCTTATGACAGAAATTTCATAAAACAGATTACGTAACCCTGAAGTTTAATAAATGGATCGTATATTTTAAGCAGTTTGATGAGGATAACCCAGCTGGAAAAACTGAACAGAGTTCTGTTTTTTTCTGCTTTTGTGAGACCCTGATAGTACATGAAAAAAAAAAAGTTGAGGAAACAAGGAGAAAATCTTTTCCTAAAATTTTATTTATTAAGATTTCAAGTCTTTCATCAATATTTAAGTTTTACAGATTATTACTCTGTCAAATAAAACTTAATAAAGGACTTCTTGCTCTTGACATGATTTGAGAAAGCATGCCTAAAGTGTCTCTTTGCTTAGTGTTTTATTTGATACAAATACATCAGGTCAATCTTTATTACCCATCTAAAGAACAGTAGTGCAATGGCTGTCTTTTTCTACTGTCTCCATGTTATCCATGAATAGGATTATTGCTGAAGGGCCAAATCAGAACCTACTCAACCAGTGTTGTGACAGTCAGAGGAGTCAGCCTTAGGTCAGCTCTGCCTCTTGAGATTTGCAAAGCAGACTCTTAAATTTCATTACACACTTTCTCTGCATTGTGCCACAAAGACATTAATCTGGCTGGGTTACAAAACTGTTTCCTGCATGAATGCCCAACTCTTTCCCAAGATCATGTCTGAAATGTAGGAACAGATCTATTCTTGTTGTCAGATACGTTTACTCAAGTCATATACATTCTAAAAACAAAAACAAAAAACTATCACAGTTTATACATGAATGTATTGCTAAAGTATAATTATTGTCCCTCCTCAGGAAGTTGGTGTAGGGTTTTCAGGATCTTAGATAGTAGAAGAAATTTTGTTTGCAATTTTTAAAAAGTGCTAGTAAATAAGATACTTAAAAGAGTCCTTTTAGAATCTATTTTTCTTTTATTTTCATATAATCTATCAGAACAAATGTTTTCATGTTTAGACAGAGTTAGGGTATTTCTAGTTGCTATCAAAATATAAACTACTCATTTGCCCTAATATTTAACGCTAATTAGATCTGATTTTCTACAAGGATTATACATGTAGAAATTTAAGTTACAGATTTAGAGCTGAAAGGGATCTTAGAGAACATGCAGTCTAAGTCCCTCATTTTATAGATGAGGAAACTGAGGTCCAGAGGTACTAAAAACTTACCCAGGATCACAAGCGGTAACTATAGAAACCAAGACTCGAACCTGGGTTCTGTGACTCTTTTGTGTTCTATCATGCTGCCTCTAAGGTGTTATTTATAAAATCTTTGTCATATTCTCAGAGTCCTCTTTCATCTTTCTAATATACTTTACATTAATTTAAACTTACCTGCCAGTGTTGAGTTACAGCATTCCACACTCCCACTTTCCCTGTATGACTTGTGGCTACCAACTGGTTACCAATGAAGAAGAGAGCATCTACAGGAACTCCAAGACTGAATACGCCTTTTTAAAAAAGTGGGGTGGGGGAATCTCATGAGAGCAATTGCGAATCAAATACTGGTAGGTAAATGTTTTAATATTAAAAAGTAAAATATTTACTTCACTTTCATAAGATTTTACTTCTAGTGATTATTGTAATGAGTATCTCAAACTCAAAGTTATTCTGCCTTTATTTTTTAAACCAATAAAAATGGTTTTTAAATGAATGCTTATTTTGAACTCAACACAGGAAAATCAAGTTCACATATCACTCACAAGTTCTATCCCAGGCTCTGCCACAAACTAGATATACATGACCATGGTCAAGATTTTTTACTTCTCTAATGCTTAATTTTCTCATTTACAAAAATGAGGGAACTTGACTAGGTGTCAATATTTAATATTCTGTAATTCTAAGTTTAGGTCTTTGAAGGTGTTAGTGTTTAGATATCTGAACTGTCACTTATGTGGGCAATCTCTGCAAATATCTCATACCCTCATCCAGTTTAGAAATGTAGGGTATACATTTGAGGGCAAAGACCATGTCTTCTTATTTATTTCCTATGTAGTTCTGAGTACAAAATGAATTCTTTAAAAATACTTATGTGTAAAAAATGTTTATAAATCTTCATATTTACATGTATCTTTCTACGAGTAGATTTCTACAAATATAAGAGATATAGTTAATAATTATTATTATTATAATAATGACAGCTAACATTTTTGCAGCACTTATTATGTGCCAGGGACTTTAACTAAGCATTTTACAATTACTTTAATTGATCTTTCCAACAACTGGGGCAGGGTAGGTATTATTATTAAAGCCCATTTTATAGATGAGCAAATTGAGGCAAAAAGAACTTAAATGACTTGCCCAGAGTAACACACCAAGTGCCTGATATTCCAGACTCCAGGCCTCGCTATATCCACTAAGACACTTAACCGCCCCTAAATACTATTATATACTGAAAATTCTTACCAATACTAAAAATAGCCATTTTAGCAGGAAAACAATTTGTACTGAACACAAAAATCATGCCAATAAAAATAGCAATGTTTTTATACTTTATAAAACAACAAATAAAGACAAACAAAACCTTGTGAAATCAGATAACCCAATGCTCATTAAGAAATAAAATTTCTACAATAAAACTAAGAGAAACCATTCTAAACTTGTAATCAGGTACATAGTTGTTTTTTTGTTTGTTTGTTTGTTTTGTTTTGTTTTTAACAAACTAGTGCTTTAATTATGATGCCAAACAATTTTTCAGGGCATGTATAATTGAATGTATTCAGCAACATGGGTCATATGAAAAGAGGCAATAATAAAAACCAAGAAACAACTAGAATTGATTACTCTAGAGAAGGATGAGGTTCTGGGAAATCAAGGAAGACAGTCTGAACGGTCTCAAGGAATTTAAAGTGTCACTCCTTCTTAGGCTCAACGATCTTGATGGCCATCCACAGGGAAGACAACGGTATAAGTAATGACAGGTTCCTGTCTTAAGGGGCCCTCTCAGTAAAATACTGCTTATAGCAGCAATCCAACAGCAGTGTCTTATATAAGTAATATTGAAGGGAGTTCAGCCTCTGGGATAGCTCTATCATGGATATGCCAACCTTTGCAATTTTCTCTAGATGGTGTTGTCAGGTTCTGAAGAGTGTTTGTAACAACAAATGGTTTCTTTTACAGGGTATGAATGAATTACTACTGGACTATCCCACAGCAGAGCTACCATGTCAGTCTTTGCAAACAAAGCCATAAAATCTCCTTCATGTGTTATAGCCAGAAATGTGTTATTTAGCAAATGATCACATGTGCAAATGTAAGATTTGCTTCCTTTTGTTTAGTTTCCAATGTATAAAAAAAAATTAATCAATAGTACTGAGTTTCTCTTAGAAATTAGTAATTATAGTGCAATCATGACAAAATTTTCCAGACCATGAATGATCTCTCTCATTATTTTTTGTGCCAGTAGAGATATTGGGTTTAACCTTTTTGTTTAAGGTATATAGTTATATAACTATTAATTCCTTTGCATAGGTTTTAGGAAAACTGAGATAAGTGACTATCATGATATACCCACACAATCTTCATTATTAAAATGCAAACATGTTTTTCCTACCTATTTCACTACCACTGCCTCCATCTTGAATGCTCCACAGAATAATACTACTATCTGAGGCAACAGCCACCATCTTGTCTTTGTCTCCATGTGGACCTCCAACCACTTTTGCATTTAAAGCCACTCGCTCAATACTCCAATCCAAATAGGGACTTGTAAACACCTGCTGCCATCCAGAAGATTCCTTGATTCTGTGAAAAAAAGAACCAAAACAAAATAGACTTAGGTTCGAGTTTATAAACAAGATTGTTGTAATTTTATCAATTTACAATCTCATCCAATTATCTTTTTTTCCAACTAGAACTTTTCATATGAATATTAAATAACACAAAATTTATATTATGATCTACATTTCAAAATGCTCTAGATGTATTCTGAAATTTTTTTAAAAGATAAAGTTCCTATTTCTTCAATTATCAGAAATGCTAAATACAAAACAAAACAAAAATCCTATTTATGATCATCGTATCTTCAGACAAAAAAGATGATTAATAAAGTTTGGCTTAAAACTACAAAAACCAGAATTTGGGGGAGTAGAACTGAATCTTACAACTGACCCTACTGTGCCCTGGTATCCTGTATTAATCAGTCTCAGAAGAGGAAATGATCTGGTGTAGTACAGAAGTTACAATATCTAAGCACAACAATTTAAGTAAAGGATGGCATTTCAGTTTTAAAATTCTGGCTTCTAAATGTTTAAACCAAATCATTATGGGGTTATTCACTGTAATACAAGAAGTTTTATCAGAGTTCTAATTTATAATTAAAGATGTAAAAACCTACATTTAATTCACATAAGATACATAACTGTAACCTCTTTATAATGCTTTTTTTTTACTATCTTAATTTATCAATTTCCAAAGGATAAGGACTCTGCTTATTTTTTTAGTAAAACCTTATTTATTTGGTCCCTACTAATCTATAACAACTGAGAGGAAGGCTGGGTTGAACTTTATATTTGCAAGATCTATAAAAAAGAAATACCATTCATTTTAAGGACTTCTACAAATATCATTTACATACATACATGTTCTTTGCTAAGTATAATTGTTACAACACATTGACTAATATCTAGTTACACTAATGTTAACCTTGTTTAAGATGTTATAAATACACAAAAATAATACAATTGCCATTTAAAATTAGATTTCTCAAAATTAGTGAAGCCTAACTTTACAAGAATCCTTACTTTTCTCTATGTGTAGTATTAAAACCTGGAAACCATATCTTTGCACTGCATGGCCTACAGTTTCCAACTTATTCCACTAGATGGTTCTCCTGTGTTGATAAAGGAGAAGCTGACCAATTCATAGATACGTGTTTGTTTATAACTGGAAAGAGATCTTAGGTCCCCTAAGCCAAGTCGGTAACTTTGAAGAAGGAAACAAAAAAGCCCAAAGGAGTCAAGTGATTTGCCCCAAACACATGAAGAATTAGAAGGAGAGCTGAGAGTGCTGTTTCTACTGTGTGCAACTAAGGAATGAAACAAGGAAGGCACAGATGAAGTTGGAAAAAATTAAAATGAAGTTATTTTAAAGTATAATAAGGTAGGCACATCATTTGTCATGATTTTATTGATGTAAACATGAAGAAAAAAATACTTGTGTTTGGAAGGATATAAACACAGTGGATTCTTTGAAAATAACTTTTGCTATAGTAACTTAACAGAGAAATGGATTTAAATGCAAGCAACAAAACAAACTGTGCGTATGTATATAATGTCAAGGTACATAATGGACAAAATGAACATGATACTGTATATCATAGCAAATAAATCATCTAGTAATATAGCTTGAGTTCAGTTTTTAATGGAAAAATCATGCATTAAATCCAGATTTACCATTTATGTATTATTTCACTATAGCATCTAAGAACCTCAGGGCTAGAGATTCTATCCATCCATCCAACCAGAAGTCCCCTCTAGAATATCACCAACAACTAATCATCCAGACTCTATGTAACCTTCAGAGAAAGGGGAACATAACATTTCCGAGGCAGTCTAGTCTTCTTACTTTAGGCCAGCTAATTATCAGGAAGTCATTCACTATACTGCCTTTCTGCAATTTCTACCCTGATCCTACTGAGTAGAAACAAGCTAACCTCTCTTGTATATGAATGACATTCAACAATATTCTGAGATTCAAGAGAGCACTAGCTAAGCTTACTATCCATCTACTAGGGACAGAAAAGGCTGAATTGAGACCAAAGGGTTTTACATACTGTGATAAAGCTTATCAGAAGACATACCCCTTTTATCTCACAACTATTCCCATGAATTTTATTGAGGTAAATTTCAACTGAAAACAAATTTTAAAGGTGTACATATATATTTGTTTAAACCTGAAAAGAATAAAAAAGACCATGTTATATTGTAAGAAGTATGAAATTTATGAAAAAAAGTCATGTATTTTATGTTTTCAAATATAAGGTTTACAAAATTCAAAAATCAAAAAAAGTATTTCCCCTAAACTAACTCTCCCTCTTCCCCTCCTCCCAAGTTAGCCTTCACTGGTGTTTTTCTGTTCTCTTCTCCCAACCTAAAATAGAAGGCTCTGATAATCAGCCATTTATATTTGTTGACTGAGAACTCCCCCAAACTTACTTAATTTCAAACAAGAATTTGGAGGCGGGGGGATGGCAGATTTCAGTTCTTCATTTGCAGCTATGAGGGAAAAACTATTTCATCTACCAAAGAAATGTCAAGGACTGATAAACCAAAAAACCACACCAGACACATTAAGCCTATTTGCTAGCCTTGGCAATAAACTTGATTTAGACTTTCTTTTTTCTCTCTTTATGCAGGTGGTAGAAAAGAAACTGTTATGTTTGTTCTTCCTTTTTTGAAGAGGACTGTAGTGTCAGGGAAATGATGACATGACTTGCTGTGCAAGGTCACCAACCTCACTTTCTCCTCCAGAGCCATCTAGATCTAAAGATCAGATATTCATCAGGATGACTGGAGAAGACCCAGTTGCAATGGGAGACCCTGGCCCTTTCAGGCTAAGGCTTTTTCACATATTCACTTAGAGTGAGGTAACACCCATTCAGTGAATAGGCCACCTTAAGTGAGTCAAGGGATGGCCCCAGTAATTAGAAAAAAAAAAAAAGTCAAGCTGGGAGGGGAAGACCCTCAGGGTTGCAGTTCCAAAGAGAAACAGTTACCTAATGGTAATGTCAATACATTCACTCTAAGCCACGAGGGTCCAAAATACAGCCACTGTGGGACCCATTGTGGTCCAATCTATGAGCTTCAGAGTGAATTGGGGAGGAGGTGAGGGAGGGAGGGAGGAAAGGAAGGAAGGAATCTAACCAATAAACCCCAACTTAAGTGGGCAGCTTCTGGCCATCAAAATTTACCTTTCTTTGGAGGGGAGAGGGGATGGGACAAGCTCAGTTACCCTACTAGCTGGGTCCCTAGTCAGGCAGCTTAGTCTACATGAAAAGCCCATAGCCTAAAAAGGCCAGGGTCTCCCACTGCATCCTGAGTCATTTCCAGTCATCCTGATGAACATCTGGTCACTGGATCCAGATAGCTCTGGAGGAGAAAGGGAGGCTGGTGACCCTGCCCAGCCCTCCCTCACTCAAATCAAAGTCAATTGCAAGTCATGTCATCATTTCCCTGATGCCACTGACCTCTTTGAAAACAAAGGACAGAAACAACAACCAGAAAAGAAATAAGGTTAATGGCATGACTCACGTGAACAAACAAAAACAAAGTTATGTGTTTGTCATTATCAAAATGCTCCCCTAGATTGGCTGAAATTATTAGAGGTCAAGAGTCTCTTATCAACATGGTAGGCTTAAAGATATGGGTTCAAATCCAAATCACTTAAATGTTTTGCGTCTCAGTTTCTCACCAGTAAAATTAGAATGATAATACGATTATAGATCCTGTTGCACAGGGGTGAGAGTCTCAAATGAAATAATACAGGGAAAATGTTGTTCAAACTTTAAATCTCTATGCTAGAAATTCTGGGAAGATAATGAAACAAGGCAGGAAATACCAGGCTTTCCAAATTTCTCCCACAAACAAGAAAAAATACTGTCTCAAAGTGAATATAGAGGCATAAATAAAAAGTCAGGGTAAAGCAGTTGTCCTCCTAAAACAACTTGAGAAGACCTCAGGAAAGACTGGATCCTCAGGGGCCCTTTGAAGTGCAAACACCTCTAGGTAGACTCCACTGAATCAACAAACAACAAGCCCAGAGCAGCTGGGTCTCTGGAACTGTCACCTCATCTAACAGTGTCAGGACTGAACAGCTGAGCAGAGGAAGACTGAAGGACCCTGCACTGCTCAGGAAGCAAGGCACAGCTGTGCTGATCAGACAGGATCTGAATACAGCTGTGGGCAAGGAGAAATGGGCCCTGTGGTAGCAGAGGGGCAGGAGCTTTGCTGCCTGCAAGTACTTGCAAGACAGCAGAGTCCCTGGTTTCAGTTCCAGGGCAGAGGAGAGAACTGAAGTTTGCAGCCAGAGAACAGCATGGCTGGAGGCCTTAGCTATGGCTCAGGGGCCAAGAAGAGCATTCAAGCTAGGCCCTTAGACAGGCTCAGAAAACAACAGTAAGAAAAATCTGAAGCCTAAGGCAGCATCCTCTACAACTTGAGACTAGAACCTGACTATAATGATAAGCTGCTAAAATAATAATAATAATGAGTAAGCAAAGGAGACAGAATTATAGATAGTTACTCTGGGGACATAGAGCTTGGCTTGAACTCAAAAGAAGATAGTGAAGTTAAAAAAAAGTCACTCCTACTTCAAAGAAAAATGTCAAATAATCATAAGATCAAAAAAAGTTATTGGAAGAATTTTAAAAGGACTTCAAAAATCAAATAAGAAAGTTTGAGGAAAAATTAGGAAAAAAAATAAAGCAATCCAAGAAAATCAGGAAAATTATGAAAAGTCAGTCAATTGGAAAAAGAGATCCAAAAATTTAAGGAAGAAAGTGACTCCTTAAAAATTAGAATTGGGAAAGGGCAAGTTATGATGTTATAAGACACCAAGAAATAAACTCAAAAGAATGAAAAAATAGAAGAGAATGTGAAACATCTCATTAGAAAAACAACTGATCTAAAGAACAGATTGAGGAGAGGAAATATAAGAATTGTTGAACTACTTTAAAGTAAAAAAAAAAAGTCTAAACACAATATTACAAGAAATCATTAAGGAAAACTGCCCTGAAGTTCTAGAATGAGAGGTAAAAATAGAAATAGAAAAAAAAAATCCCCATCAGTCACCACCTGAAAATGATCCCAAGATGAAAACTGACAGGAACATCATAGCCAGATTTTGAAGCTGCCAGGCTTAGGAGGAAATATTATAAGTATCAAGACAAAAACAAAATACTATGGAGCTACAGTCAGGATAATTAAGAGCCAGTGGTTTCTACATTAAAAGACCAAAGGGCTCAGAACATTTTATTTTATTTATTTATTTATTGCCTTTTGGAGGGTAATTGGGGTTAAGTAACTTGCCCAAGGTCACACGGCTAGGTTTTGTTTGTATGTGCGTTAAGTGTCTGAGGCCAGATCTGAACTCAGGTCCTTCTGACTCCAGAGCTGATGCTCTACTCGCTGTGCCACTTAGCCGCCCCCAGAACATTTTATTTTGAAAAGCAAAGGAGCTGGATTTGCAACCAAGAATAACTTACCCAGCAAAGCTGAGTATAACTCTTGAATGGAAGACAAAGAAAAACCCAAACCAGACATTGAATGAATTGAAAAACTCTTATAGGAGTGGGCAGGCTAAAGGGGGAGGATAATGAAGAGAGTCTTTAAAGGGGATGAGAGAAATAGTAGTTAGAAGCAAGCCAGACTTATGAGAAGGGATTGGGTAAAAAGACAGGGTAAGAAGGATAATAGTAGGTAAAATAAGATGGAGGAAAATACACAGTAATTATAATTTTGAATGTGAATAGGATGAACTTACCCATAAAACAGAAACAGTAGAATGGATTAAAAATCAGAATCCAGGGGCGGCTAGGTGGCGCAGTGAGTAGAGCGCTGGCCCTGGAGTCAGAAGGACCTGAGTTCGGATCCGGCCTCAGACACTTAACCCACACAAACAAAAAACCTAGCCGTGTGACCTTGGGCAAGTTATTTAACCCCAACTGCCCTAAAAGGGGCGGCTAGGTGGCGCAGTGAGTAAGAGCGCTGGCCTCAGAGTTGGGATGACCCGAGATCAAATCCGGCCTCAGAAAATGAGCACCCACACATAAATAATGACTAGCCGTGTAACCTTGAGCAAGTTACTTAAAAAAAAAAAAATAAGAATCCAACAATATGTTGTTTATAAGAAATACATACAAAAATGAGAAATACAGAAAGTTAAAATAAAGAACTAGAGTAAAATTTATTATGATTCAGCTCAGGCAAAAAAAAAACAAGGACTGAAATAATGGTCTCTGACAGAGATAAACAGGGAAACTACATTATGATAAAAGGTAACATAGAAAAAGAAGAAACGTCAATACAAAACCTACATTCACCAATGTTATACCATCTAAATTTTTAAAGGAAAAGTTAAGTGAATTACACATACAAAGAGTAATACTATAATAATGGGGGGTTTTAACCTTCCCCTCTCGGAATTAGATAAATCTAAACAAAAACTGGTTAATTTTAGAAAGACTAGAATGAAATAATGAAAAATGAAATGAGCAGAACCCAGAGAACATCGTACACAGTAACAGCTATATTGTTCTAAGAACAATTTTGAAAGACAAAGTCATTTTGAGTATTATAAATACCCAAATCAACTACAAATGACCTATAAAGGAAGATGCTATCCACATCCAGAGAAAGAATTGATAAATAGAAGCATGTAGTTATAGTTTTACATATATATAAATATTAATGTCTAATGGTAGTATTCTCTAGTAAGGGGTGGTAGGGGAGGGGAAAAAAATAAAAAGTACACAGGAAAGAACAAAAGTAAACTTAGAAGAAGCATAGAAAAGCAATGTAACTTTGGTTTCTTTTTTCTTTTTTTTGGAGGGGGGGAAGGTAGGGCAACTGGGGTTAAGTGACTTCCCCAAGGTCACACAGCTAGTTTTTTGTGTTAAATATCTGAGGCAGCATTTGAACTTGGGTCCTCCTGACTCTAGGGCCGGTGCTCTATTCACCATGCCACCTAGCTGCCCCATCAACATACCTGAAAATGTCTAGTGTTTATTACATAGTTTTTCAAAAAAGTAAACAGTGTGAAATGGAAATTCACGGGATTATAGCCAATACTCTATGGTATACCGTGTACATTGGTATGTTCTCTTGTCTTTTTGTATTTAAATTAAAAATGAATAAATAAAAAAATTTTAAAAGCCTCTATGCATACTATCCTTCTATTTCTTCTGTATAGATCTTTGTTCCTTCTCCCTCACTACTTTTACAACCTCCATCTATCACGATTAATTTCTTTTTCCTATTGACCACCTATTCAATCTTAAATAATTTGTATTCATTTAGTGTCACGTAATTTCAACTTAATAATTGATGATTTTTCCTAATTCCTTTTTTATTTAGGATTCAATACCATTAATGTTATCAGAACCTCTCTATATAAAAATTGTTTTATCCCATGTGTTAAAAGAGGCATTCTAGTAATCTCTAACCAAAAACATTAATTTCTGACAAAAACCTAAGGCAGCTTTCTTTTGATATCTGCAAAATGGAAACTTCAAAATAGACATTTTTCCAAAATATAATTCTACAGGAATGCTTTCTTTCAAATAATGAAAAAAATCAAAGTACCCTTTCCATACTCCACAAAAACAAACACAACCCACAAAACTTTCTCCAAAGGAAAAATTTGAATTTAATTATTACTAAAGTAAAAATATAATGCCAGAAGTGGTTTTATGAATTATTCTAAACAAATATGAAATGACTGTCAATCAAAATGAAACTTTTTAATAAAAAATATGTAACTAGGTTTTCCTCAAATATAATTTAATTAAGAGGCATTTTTGTCTTAATTCTCATTTTTGAAGACTTTAACATACTAACGCAATCCTTAACTGAATTTGATGGTGAAAAACAGTTAAAGTCTTCATTGTGCTGGCAAGTAAGGGAAAATAAAGGGCTACAATCTAAACTATCATTTTGTTTAACTTTAAAGTTCTAGCACATAAGACATTAATAAAAATTAAAATGACAATTTCAGAGCAATCACAGTATCTTCAATGTTCATAAACCAACTGCATAGCTCATGCCTTTTTAAAATTCAAACAATTCAATTAAATATTTAATAAGTGATAAATCCCAATAAGTAGAATATATGGGGATACAGTAATAATTCTTAGTAATGCTTCATAGGAAAGGTGAAAATGATATAAAATGGATGACCATTAAGAACAATCCCTTTATGTAATGTATAACACATGCACTGTTTATATGACCCTCAAAATTCATTACACAGGTTGTTTTCTTGTCTTGTGACAGTCACTCCTAAACCTTAAGATTAATTTGACACATTGACAGACAAAACTAATAAATTCAAAGTTATACAATCTAGGTCAAATAAACAGGCCTAAATCATTCTGGACAGAAAAAAACAAAAACAAAAAACAAAAAAACAACAACAACATGGGGACAGTAATAATTCTTACTCCTATAGTTCAATACACTAATTTTCAATGACATAGTTACAGATGGATCAAACAGAACTGAAGGGAACTATCAAGAAATTTTACATCTGGCATGTATATACAATATTGTGTACACTAGTAAGAGAAACAAGTTAACTTTTAGTACTCTAAATGTGAGAATTCTCTCTTATGACCAACAAGCAGGAATACTACAGAAAAAAAAAAACTGCTTATGTTATAGCTCAAAATAATGGTGATTAATGATGAATGATTTTCCTTAAGAAGGTAAAGATTTTGGTGGATGTTATACCTAAAGATAAATATAAATTTTCTTTAGGAGAGGAAAATGAAAAAAGTTGGTGGCAAGGTTTTATTGTGTATACAAAAGCTGTAAAAAACATTTCATGGAACAATTGTTCTTTTCCTAATGCCATTTTCATGATCTGTATTTCTAAAGAGGTCATAATGAAAATAGTTACAGTTTAGATATCACAATATATCGCAGATTAAGAGGCAGAGAAAAATGCTACAAGAATTTAACAATATTGTCCAAATTAAATAAATGCATATTGATAACTTGTGACTTTAAGGCAAAGGTGACATTGAACAAGGACAGAAAAAATACACATTAGAACATATAGTCTAGAGGTAAGGAATCAGAAAGGTCAACAACTTGTACAGTAACTAGAAGCCTCACTTCAATACTTTATTCAAGAAATGAGTATCAAAAAGCATCATAAAAAGAAAAATTATTCTAGACTGCCAAGAAGCAGGGGATTCTGAACAACTTCTGGAGCCCCAGCACCCACAGAACACAGAGAAGCTAACCTCCTGCTGAGGACAGCCCAGCAACCCTGCAGGAAGGACCAGCGCAGCAGGAGCCGAGCAAGAGTTGTTCAGAATCCCCTTTTACATCGTTTGGAGGTAATCTGGGGGCAGAGTGGCTTGGACAAGCTGTTTCTACTCTACCATCTTGTCTCCGCCCCCTGTAATTCTTTTCTGAAAGAAAGTGGACATGATATTTACAGTACACAGTTGATTCAGGAATGACTCACATCAGTAACAAGTTGCTTCTTGGCAGTCTAGAATAATTTTTGTTTTTATGATGCTTTTTGATATTCATTTCTTGAATCGCTCTTGCTTTAACCTCCCTGAATCTGGATTGTGAACTGGGGTGGAGGTCGTGGGTGGGTTTCCAGCTTGCCAGAAACAGAAGTTGCCCCCTACACGTTCGGGATGAAAATTCCTCTATCTGGCAGCAAAGCCATAGTGTGGCAACAAGCCGAAAAGTCAAATAATTAAGGGGCAACATGCCAAGGCAAAGGAAACAGAAAAATGCAACCCTAGACTCCTATTTTGGGGGCATACAGCGGGAAAAGGACTGTGAGGTCAGAAGTCCTGCTCCAAAAGCCCCAGGGGAAAACATGAGCGGGCCATAGAGGACCTTAAGAAGGGCTTTAAAAATCAAATAAGAGAAGTGGAGGAAAAATTGTAAAGAGAAATGAGAAGGATGCAGGAAAAGTATGAAATGAGGGTCAACAGCCTGACTGAGGAAAACAACACCTTAAAAAATCGACTAACTCAAATGGCAAAGGAGGCCCAAAAGGGCAATGAGGAGAAGAATGCCTTAAAAAGTCGAATTTGCCAGATGGAAAAAGAATCTCAAAAGTTCACTGAGGAGATTCATGCCTTCAGAGTTAGACTGGAGCACATGGAAGCTAATGACTTTATGAGAAATCAAGATGCTGTTAAGCAGATCCAAACAAACGAAGATTAGAAGGCAATGTGAAATATCTCATGGGAAAAACCACTGACCTGGAGAATAGATCCAGGAGAGACAATTTAAAAATTATTGGACTACCTGAAAGCCATGATCAAAGAAAGAACCTAGAAATCACCCTTCAAGAAATTCTCAAGGAAAATTGCCTGATGTTTTAGATCCAGAGGGCAAAATAGAGGTTGAAAGAATCCACCAATCACCTCCTGAAAAAGATCCCAAAAAGAAAACTCCCAGGAATATTACAGCCAGGTTCCAGAATTCCCAGATCAAGGAGAAAATACTACAAGCAGCCAGGAAGAAACAATTTCAATATTGTGGAAACACAATCAGAATAGCCCAGGACCTAGCAGCTTCTACACTGAGGGATTGAAGGGCATGGAATATGATATTCCAGAGGGCAAAAGAACTGGGAATGAACCCAAGGGTCACCTACCCAGCAAAACTGAGTATTTTGTTTCAGGGGAAAATATGGTCATTCAGTGGAATGAGGACTTTCAAGCATTCTTGAGGAAAAAACCAGAATTGAATAGAAAATTTGACATCCAGACACAAGAAGCAAGAGATGCCTGAGAAGGTAATCAGGGAAAAGAAATCAAAAGGAACTTATCAAAGTTGAACTATTTACATTCCCATATGGAAAAACAATAACTGTAACTGATGAAATCCTTCTCAGTATGAAAATAATGGAAGAAGGGTGTATGGTCATATGAATACATATGTGAATGTGTGTGTATATGGTTACAGTTATATATGGATAGAGGGCATAGGCTGAATTTCTTGGGAAGGGAGGATACTCAAGGGGTGAAATTATGAGATGAGAGAGGGAAGTGGCAAGAGGAGATGGGGAGAGACAGGGTAGGGTAAACTATCTCATGTAGAAGAAGCAAGGGGAAGTGGTTGCAAGGGAGGGAAAGAATAGGAAGGCAAAAAGGCAAAACCACATTCTCATTGAATTTGGTTCAGGGAGAGAATGACATACATACTAAATGGAATATCTCAACCTACAGCAGAATAGGGGGAAGGGGGATGAGAGGAGGGATGATGGATGGGAGGGCATCCTTGGGGTGAGGGGAGGTTGGAAGTACCCACTATAGAGGAGGGACAGGATCAAGTAGGGAATGGACCAGGTGGGGGGTGGGATGAGTGGGAGAGAATTATAAGCAGCCTTGTACAATATATCCACTATGATAATGTTTTACATAGCTAAACATGTACAACCTATACTGAATTACTTATCTCCCCAGAGGGAATGGGTAACAAGGGTGGAAGGAAATGGATCTGAAATTCAAGGTCTTAAGATTAAATGTTTCAAATATATATAAATACTAAAAAAAATAATTACAAAGTGTTTTTGAATGTGAAATCAATAAAATTTTAACAAACAAGTAATTATTCATTACTTATACAGGAGCCATCATCTACCTTGTCAGAGTAAACATTAAAATTAATACAAAACTAGAAGAAAAATGAGAAAAAGAAAGATTGCAAAAAATAAAACAATTCTAGCCTGACCTATTTAATAATTTAATGTAGAAGCTTAAATAGACTGTCATAATGAAGGAAAAGAAAAGCTAAACACATTCTCTATCAGAAAATATTTAAATGTCTTTGTCAAAGATGGCCACCTAGGGGCGGCTAGGTGGCACAGTGAATAGAGCTCCGGCCCTGGAGTCAGAAGGACCTGAGTTCGGAGCCGGCCTCAGACACTTAATCCACACAAACAAAAACCTAGCCGTGTAACCTTGGGCAAGTTACTTAACCCCAACTGCCCTAAAGGGGCGGCTAGGTGGCGCAGTGAGTAAGAGCGCCGGCCTTGGAGCTGGGATGACCCGAGATCAAATCCGGCCTCAGAAAATGAGCATCCATACATAAATAATGACTAGCCGTGTAACCTTGAGCAAGTTACTTAACCCCAATTGCTTAAAAAAAAGAAAAAAAAAGATGGCCACCTAGGATAATTCCAGTGTAGAATATAAACTCATTTATAAAAACCTTATTTAAAAAAAAAGAATGGTGGAAAATTATTAAGAATACCACCTCATAAAATAGCAAGGAATAATAAAAAAACGAGTTTCAAGAAAACTTGGTGACAAACCCAACTATATAAAATTATCCTAAGGGCATTTAAGGATGAAACATGGAAGACTATAAATCATTGAAAAGATCTGAATATGTTTTTAAAACAAACTCTTTTCTCTACTGACTGGATCCACCATATTATTTCTCTAACATCACAAAGCTAGAAGAACTTACAGAGGAAGTAAAAACTGGATTAAAAGAAAACAAAACAAAAATGGGGAAAAGATGTGGACTGAGCCAGGGATATACAAAGTAAGTTTATGCTGGAGGCAGAACAATTATGATGGGTTTGAGGGATCAACTTTCAACATATTTAAAGGAGCAAACCAGTAACAAAAGTATTACAAAAAGCTCAAACCCCCCTCCAGAAAAGGGGGCATCAAACATCAAAAACTCCTATCTTTTATACCTACTTTCCAATTCATAAAAAATTTTATGAGAACAAAGGGGCCTTAACAAATAATACTGATCCAACAGACTACATCTTTACCACAATAGGCTGAAATTAAAAAAAAAAATACAAGATTCTACTGAATTTTTTATTTTTTTTTTTACTATAAAAAAGTTATTTTACCGAGTACAGCAAAATATTTCCTTAAAGGCTATCCTCCCACATATTTCCCATGCATAAATCAAAATTATACCAGATTCCCTGAAAAATAATAAAATTTTTAAAAAACCCTCTGAACAACACAATCAAATGAGGCAAAGACATTCATCACTTCATGGAGAAGATATCAACCAAAGAGGCCAAATTGAAATAGGACTTACTTTCCACATCAAGTTTCTCCTGTTTGCAAATGACGTTGTGCTGATTGTGGCATAAGCTTGCCCTAGTGGTCTTAGGTGTGTTCTCTCTATACTCTCCTTCTCTGTGATCTCATTGGCTCTCACAGGTTCAACAACATTTCAATGCAAAGTCTTCCATATTTATAAATCCTCTAGCCTTTGTCTCACTCCTGAGCTCCAGTCCTAAATCATCAACCTACAGGACATCTAGAATGCTTCTATTTAGGCATCTAAAATTCAACATATCTAAAGATAACTTTCCTGTTTCTGTTAAGGGTAGAACCATCTATCTGTACTCCTCACCTTCTTTCCCTAAGCCAACAAATGAAATCAGTTGTGAAGTTTTGTCAATTCTGTGTTTACAACAAGGTAGGTGGTAAAGTAGGCAGCTAGGTGGTACAGTGGATACTAGACGTGAGCCTAGAGATCAGGAAGACCTAAGTTCAAATCCAGTCCCAGATACTTACTGTATGATCCCAAGCAAGTCACTTAAACTCTGTTTCCCTGTTTTCTCATCTGAAAAATGAAGATAATAATAGCACCTACTTCCCAGGGTTGTTGTCAGGATCAAATGAGATAATAATCATAAAGCCCTTAGCCAGGTCTATGTAAATGTTAGTTGTTATTATCAAAAGATCTTTTAACATTCATTCCCTTCTCTGTGCTCACATAAGCAGCATCCTGGCTTAGTCTCGCATCACATTTTGGAGTTAACTGAGTAAGAGACTAACATGGTCAAAATTGTGCTTTAAGAAAAATCACCTCCTACTTTAAATCTATGATCTTATTAACTTCCAAAGTGATTTTCCTAAAACACCTATCTGACCATTTCACTCTCCTGCTCAATAAACTCCAATGATTTCCTATTCTAGAAATTTTTCAAATCTCTATTTAGCACTCAAAGCCCTTTACAACTTGGATCCCCCAACCTTTCCAGCATTACTATACATTTTTACCCTTCCCATACCTTTCTGTTTCTCCCAGAAATATTCCATCTCTAGTGCCCATGCCTTTGCATAAGCTCTCCCCTATGCCTAAAATGCATTCCTTCCTCATATCTGCCTCTCAGAATACATAGCTTCCTTCAAAGCTAGACTCAAAAGCTTCTTGCATGAGACTTCCTGATTCCTTCAATTGCTGGTGCCTATCATTCACAATTACCTTGTATGTATTTTAATATATTGATGTTTGTCCCCTGTTGTTTCCCCATATAGCATGTAAACTCCTTGACAGTAGGTACACTTTCAGGATAAGTTTATATTCCCATCACCTATAACTGTCTGGTACATAGCAGGTGCTCAAAAAAGTTGGTTAATTGATTGCAGAACCTCCTAAATGAGATCAATAATCACTCAAAAGAGCTTAGCCTTACCATCCTCACAGAAAAATCTATGTAAATTAAGAATACCTATTTGCCAGACTATGATAATGTATATGGTATGTAGCTGGATATATAACCTATAGAACTTTATATCAGTAAGGCACTAGAATTAACCGATAAGGATATATCATCCTTGGGAAACTACCAATTTTGTTCCATAACCCCAATCTTCTCCCTAAAATGAAAGCTGTTTTAATACCAATCTTCTTTTGGTAGAGTTACATGTCTGAATCTACGAGTTCTGAAATACTAAAGTTGAGGATCACCCAAATAGAAATGGTATGTGATGGGAGCATGCAAAATGTAAACACATTACAAAAATTTTCATAGAAGTTGTGTAAAGGATATTATCAAAGAAATCTATGATTTAAACAAGACTGGTTACATAGCAAGAATGAGGGCGATCACAGCCTCATTTCCCATCACACTGTCATGATGTCAAGAGACTATATGGACAGATGACAGCACAACTGATGAACTTTGTGATTAACTGAGTGGAGGCTATGGAGGAATGGAGGGATGTACAATAGTCACATAGGATGGGAAGGCATAAATGGATTTTCATCTAAGTACTATAAAACTGAAGGATTACAAATAAGTTAAAGCAGAAAGAAAAGTTATGCTCCATGTATCAGAAAACACAAAAATAAATAGGGAACACATGAACAGAGGCTAAGAGAATCTATTTCTCCCCCTGAGAGTATACAAGACTACATTTATTGAAAAAAAATACATCAAAGTAATTTATCTCATACCTGTAACAAACAGCAAAATGGGCGTACGCAGCTACAATCCAGTTGTGATGACCAGCTACTATCAGCACCTTTCGTGGATCTACAGGAAATCCTGTCAACCATGTTAAAAGGAAATTAGTATGCATTCTAGTACGAGAAGAAAAGAGTCTAGGTGGAAACAAAATGAAAAATGGAGAGACAAAACAGGAAAACAGGAACAGAATTTAATACAGAGGGACATATTTGTCAAAGAAAGGCAAAAAGGAAAACACAGAATCATACAGTGCCCTTCAAGAGGACAATAAGTTCTGAAACAGAACTGTTTTAAAAATTCAAATAGCCATTTTTCTTGATAACTGTCTCAAAATATATTTTATATTTTAAAGATTTCAGAGAAATAAAAATATCACAAATACCATTATGAAAGAACAAAAAAGGGATTACAAGTTAAATGAGACGCTCTATCCAAGTTTTATTCTATCAAGTATGTACTATAGAGGACAAAGAAAGTTTTTCAAGTGTTATAAAATATAGTAACATAAGCGAAAAGTTGACACAACGATGAAGTGCTTTGTCAGTAGTCAATAAAAAAAGGCATTTTGTGTTAATTCTATTTCAATATTTTAAAAACTGTCTGCAATAGTAGCTGTGCTCAAGAGAACATCCCGAACCCATTTCCCCATCATTAGAAGTTATTGCTCACCCAGTCTAACTGCCTCTTCTCTAGTTCTGGAGAGAATGGGCTGGGCACCATTTCCCCGGGTTGACTGACCTTCTGAAGAATTCTGTCCTATTCTAGAATCAGCAGGGGGTACAGGAATATTGTTTATTTTGCGACTAGGGATACCTATTAAAAAAAAAGGAAAAAGAAGATAGGTGTGAATTTTATTCAATGAGTGAAGTTATTCAGAATAAAAGATTTCTAACACCAGGAAAAATGTCTTTAATTTAGTAAAATGTAAATTTTACTCTAATAAACATACATCTTAATATAAATTTTGTTAGTCACTAATAATTTTATTACTATCAAAAGCAATTAAAGATGATATCTTTAGTATCTTTAGTATTTAAGTATCTCAAAGGACAGGAAAACACAGGAAAATGAAGCAGTTAATGATCAAAATACACCAAATGGAAACAAGAGAATGTTAAAAATTAATAAAAATTCCAGGGAACCAGTTAAACACTGTTCAAACTATTACAAATGATGCTAGCTCAAATGATTACCTCAAGGAATGTTAACCTTAAGTTCAAAGCTAGCTCTGTTGTAAAATTAACCATATTACTATTCTAAGATCCAAGTGGGAGGTAGAGTATAGATTTCCTAAGAGGCCTAGGAGCCTGAAGTCTGGGTTCCAGTCCTGACTCTGCCATTGTATGAGTAACCCTGAGCTAATCACTTAACTTCTCTGAACCCATTTTCTCCATAAAAGGAGAATTTTAGACTAATTATATATTTATATACCTTTACTAACAAAAGGATGGACAAATCAAAGTCAAAGCTAAAGGAACAATACCTGGTGGAGGCAAGTAACCATGAAAAAGGACACTGCCACACGATGAACGCTCCAGTTCTTCACACAAGAGAAGTCTTCTTACTAGAAGTATTATAAGCAAACTGTCAAGAGTAAGTAAAAGCAAAAAAGAAAAACAGTACTTCATTTTTATTTTCTAGTCAGCAAAAGAATAAGGAAAAAGAGAAGAAAACTGGGTATGGGGAATATAGCTGTGCCAAAATTTTTTTACTACTTTGGAGAAATTTTAAAAAACAAGCATTAAGTTTTCCAGTGAAAGTTAAGGATTATACAAATATGAAATACAAAGCACAAAGCCATGGAGCAAATTACAACCGCATAGTTTATTTAATGGAGGAACATACCTAATGGCGTAATTCCATAAAATTCAGCTTCATGTCTGAGAACATTAATACTCACTCCCCTACAAAGAAATAATAAAAATAAAGTCCCTTTACTATCCATACTTGGCTTTCCACTTTAGAAGAAAAAAGAAAATAATTTTTATGATAAGCGTTCCTGATCCAAAAGATATAAGAAGAACTATCATTTCTCAAACTTTTCTTCAATCTTTGTAATCTGGAAAACTATATGTAAAGACCCATAAAAAAAAAAAAACAAACACTTAAAAATTCTCACCTATGTAGAAGAACTAAATAACTAAATCAGAAGAACAAGGGCTTCTGTAAGTAAGAAGAATTTTGTTATTCTTTTTAGATTACATTTCCCAGGATCCTAGATTTCCCAGGGTCATGGTTGTAAACAATTTCTCTTGTGACTGCACAGTGAGATATAGGGATGACATAAAATAATATTTACTATGCTTACACTGAATGACCATATTGCTAAAGTTAACCTGTAAACTTAATGTTAACAAAACACCTTCTTAGTCTGCTATGCTATAAATCAAATGGACACTGGTCAGTAACTGGGGAAAAGGGATGCACAAGGGGAATGTACATGTATGTTTGCCTCAATTGGCTCCCACTGAGGCTTAGGGGGGAATCTGAATGCACAAGCTGGAATGCTGTACATGCACTGATCTCCCTTTATCAAGGCTTAGGGAATGCTAGGAGTTATGTCCCTATTCTCACATGCCCCTGCAAAAACAGTGATTAAGGAAGCTATAGGAATTGGTGCTCCCATTATCAGAAGTCCTCTAGAGAAGGCTTGGCTAGAATAAAGTAAGCTTATTTAATCCCTTATTATGATTCAGTTCCTGTCTTCCGGGATCAAGAGTGAACCTGTGCTAGAACACCTGTTAGCAGCCCTCCCGTGTGTTTACCTGTCTTACACTTGGTATAGATGGTGTTACCTGTGTGTTTACCTGTGATACAGCTTCCATGGGACCAACATGAATAATCACACAGCCTATTAGTTTCTGAGTGTTAGCAGGGCAAAAGTCAGTCTTTTCTAATGGGCTCAGAACTCTCAGAAACCAATAATAAAAGAAATATGATAAGTATTTAATTGAGGACAAAGATCATCTCTCTGGATACAAGATATCTAGATAAGAAATGACATGGCCAACTATGATGTGAAAGATGAATTATGGAGTAAAAGGTTAATTTTTAATATCTGTATTCCTAATTCTGCAATATTATATACTCAAGCATATGTTTATTAAGTGCCTACCATGTGCAATGCACTATAACCTCATTCATTATGAGGAATTCTGAAGATGTACATGAGCCTATGATCAGGGCTGAATGAAATAGGACAGTAGATCTTAAGAAATCAGGAAACAGGCACAAATAAATCGATTAGCCCTATAGGTGAACTGCAGAGCAGCCAAAACTGTAGCAGGTTCAAGTAAACTTAGTGCTATTTTACCCTCATAATATGGAAAACATACAAAGAAAAGTCAGAATTTGTAAAGTAATACAAATGCAAATGAATGAACAAGATACCGAACAGTCTAGACTATCTCTGAGCAAAATAGAATTTTAGCTCCATTTTAGTTTTATAGTATAAAATTACGTATCAAAAAGGATTAAAAGATTCCTTACTTAGGCGGCGGCTAGGTGGTGCAGTGAGTAGAGTGTCGGCCCTGGAGTCAGAAGGACCTGAGTTCGGATCCAGCCTCAGACTCTTAACTCACACAAACAAAAACCTAGCCATGTGACCTTGGGCAAGTTACTTAACCCCAATTGCCCTCCAAAAAAAAAAGCAAAAAAAAAAAAAAAAAAGATTCCTTACTTACCATTAATCTTAAGAAATTTAAGTAAAACAAAAACCAAAAGCCATAAAGGTAGTCAAAATAATTTCTCCAGGATAACTATCTAAGATAAAGCAGAAGGGAAAAAAAATTACACATGCCAAAGTAAAAGTACCCAGTAGGACTCCATAGATAAAACACAAAACCATGTAACTCAGTCAGGCCCTCTCGCCCCTCCCCTTTTTTTATCAAATAGGTCCAAAAAATTTTAGACACATAAAGAATGAAATTTAATGAAAAACAAATGTGTTTCTTACCGTAAGTCAAGCTCTTTAGTTCGAAGAAAATTTAAAATGGGTGCAAATGCTGCTGGATCTCTATCAATAAATATCTGTTTAAAAAAAAGAAAAAAGCTTTATTTTATTATTTATTTTCTGTAAATTACCTATATAATTATTCTATACAGGTACTTTCTCAGTCAAAAATGTCCCTAATATTATATATAACAAATAACTTCTGGCTCATTCCTATTAAATATTCATACTTCATACAAAAATTAACACAAAATCTCAGATTTGGTTATCTAGTCCAATCTGAGCAAAAATTTACTCTATGATATCTGACAAGTTGTTCATCCAGCTCCACAAAAGGAGAACTCACTACTCCACCAAGGCTGCTATTCCACTTTGGGGGAACCTAATCGTCAAAAAAAAGGTTTTTTTCTTATATATACATGCTCTGAGGTGACCATCTCAACTTCCACATCCAAGAAGGATGACAAGTAGGTTAAACAGAACTTGGTTCCTAGAGGGATTTAGGGTTGGCCCAGAGAAGGAAGGGGTAGAGGGTCATAGGTGATTTCTAATGTTAATGTTCTAATTCTTTAAGCTAAGATGGCTGCCTGAATGAGAGATAAACCACCCAATTCCCACATATCTGGCAAAACCCTCAAATTCAAACTGAACAAAATAATGACCAAAAAAATCCAGTAAAATGTAAAACAGAAGTTAATAAAGTATTTGTTTAAAAAAAAAAAATCCAGTAAATAATGAGAGTGACCTTTAACCACCCCAGAACTACATGAAAAGTAGCCCAGAAGCTATCTGAAAACAACACAAAAGGGGTCATGCCACAAAGCCAACATCTGCTAAGAGTAACAAGCTACCCTCCCAACCCAACCAAAGAATGGCCAGAAGCATATGTAGCCTGCAAGGCTCTCTCTCCAGAGGTCACAACAGCAGCGTGCCTCTCTCAGAAAGTCCCAGGTAAAACAGATGATTAACATTGGAAAGGATGTGGGAAAACTGGGACACTAACGCTGTTACTAGAGTTGTGAACTGATCTAACCATTCTGGAGAACAATTTGGAACTATGCCCAAAGGGCAATCAAACTATGCACATACCCTTTTGACCCAGCAATACCACTACTAGGTCTATATCTCAAAGAGATCATAAAAAAGGAAAAGGGCCTACATGTGCAAAAATATTTATAGCAGCCCTTTCTGTGGTGGCAAAATATTAGAAATTGAGAAGATGTCTATCAACTGGGGATAGCTAAACAAGCTATGGTATATGAATGTAATGGAATATGACTGTGCAATAAGAAATGATGAACAGGCAGATTTCACAAAAACCTGGAAAGATTTGTACAACCTGAAGCAAAGCAGAATCAGGAAAAATATTATACATAGTATCAGTAACACTATGTGACGATCAACTATGAATGACTTGGCTCTTCTCAGCAACATAATGATCCAAGAAAAGTATAAAGGACTTACAAAGGAAAATGCTATCCACATCTAGATAAATAATTGATGGACTCTGAAAGCAGATTGGAACATACCTTTTTCACTTTATTCTTTTTTGTTTTTTTTTTCCTGTTGATTTGTTTCTTCTTTCAGAACTGTGACTAATATGGAAATGTTTTACATCATAGTACATGTATAACCTATATCAAATTGCCTACTGTTTTAGAAAGAGTGGACGGGAAAAAGGAGGGAAGAAAAATTTGGAACTCAAAACATTGTAAAAATGAATGCTAAAAATTGTCTTGAAATGAAATTGAGGGAAAATACTATTAAAAATATGTTGTAAAGAAGAGAACATTTATTTTACTTGATTTAGAATAATTAAAAGAGGGAATAATGTAATGTATCCTCAGGATGGGGGGAAAAACATTTTTTGGAGGTTAGGAAAATAGTGAGCAAAGCATTAATTTAAGATCTTCCAACAAAAAATGAGAATATTAATACAAATATGTTTCTGTGGGTGATATGAAGAGTAACTAATAATTAATATAGTATTTTTAAATCAAAAGTACTACTAGACAAAATATCAACCACCTCTAAGAAGCTTTAAAATTAAAAAGAACTCATTTAGAGAGGAGAAAAAATTAAACATATAATGAAAAATAACCACAGAAACTTACCACAAAAATAATTCAACTGGACCTCACAACAACTCTGTGAAGTGGTTATTACAGGTATTATTATTTTCATTTTACAGAACAGAAAATTGAAGTTCAAAGGTTAAGTTGCCCATGCTCACAGTAAATGTTACAGGTAAGATCTGAAACCAGGTTTTCTTGATTCCATTAGACAATGAGCTGCTTTTGCAGCAGCAACAGCCACAAAGTTGAAAACTGAGTTTAACTTCTGAGAAAAAAAATTAATCTTTGGAAAGGAAAATGTGAAGAATATAATTAGAAGCCATGTGTGGGGTTTATAAAAACCAGATGGGGAACAGAGTACGGGGGAGAGATGAGGAGAGAAACTTGTATAGCCTATATTTGGAATATGGTATAGTTATTCATAAATCAGAAATTTCTTTAAGAAAATCAAAGTACTAAACACTATGACTTGAGCCAGCATGGTACACTGGAGAGTGCTGCATTCATTATTTAAAAAACCTTTTGGTTTGAATCTTTTTCCTGCTAGGAATTAACTCTTATAATGTTTTGCAAGTGCTTTAACCTCCCTGGACCTCAATTTCCCCTTCCATAAAAGAGTCAAAAGGGACACCTCAGGCACTGTAGGGTTCCTATAATGGGAAAAAGCATAAAATACAGTAATAAGTGAAAAGCCATAAAAAGTTAAACTCTGTGAAAGGTGGAAGCCCGAACCTGTTAACAATCATAACTTAGATACTGAATTATATTTTAGATATTGAGTCATAACTTAGGATAGCATGACCCATGAAAGCTATAATAAGAATACTGTTACATATATGTGACTGGGACATGATTGACACACAAACTTATGTTTGGACATAACACTGTCTTATATCCTAAGCTGATTACTAAGCAGAGATCCAAAAAAATACACCAGACAGTAGTGATACATTCTAAAACTCCTCCTCCCTTTGTTTTCTATGATTGCCATGGGGATTTGGGGGTTCTTTTGCAGGGATCCACTGAACTGTCTGGCTGACAGCCGAGAACAACTGCCTCTATTTTGTAAGCAATTCATAATGATTGATTAAACTATTACCTATAATCAAACTGGAGATACCTGGCCTATTTCTTTGGTATAAAAAGAATACTCCATGGTCATATGGGGCGGGGGGAGGCACAGGCTTCCCCCGCCAGGGGAATTCTGGACCTTACAGGAACCATCTAGTATAAACGCCTCTTTTGAGCTCATGTCATTAATGCTTCCCCAATTTGTTTTTTTTCAGTTTGAAGCTTCTGGTAATTTTACTTCTTTTTGGAGCTGTTACTGTTTTTAAGAGTATTAAAGACCAGTATTAAAGAATATCTAAAAATTTCTCTCTTAAATTTTCCTTCAAGTCCCTGATTAGCAACTCTACTGCCCATAAGTAGTTCTGGGTTGCAGTTCTAGGGCAGAGGGGAGCACTTATGGTTGGGTCACAAGACAGGGGGCCTGGTCACATTTTCTTTTCTTTTTTTGGAGGGGGGGCAGTTGGGGTTAAGTGACTTGCCCAAGGTCCCACAGCTAGTTTTTGTGTTGAGTGTCTGAGGCCGGATTTTAACTCAGGTCCTCCTGACTCTGGGGCCAGTGCTCTGTTCACTGTGCCACCTAGCCGCCCCCGGTCACATTTTCAAGGCAGAGAGGAACACTCCTTAAAAAGCAGATTTAGGCAAATGGAAAAAGATGTACAAAAGCTCACTGAAGAAAATAATTCCTTAAAAATTAGAATTGGGTGAGTGGAAACTAAAGACTCCATGAGACATCAATAAAAAATAAAACAAATTCTAACGAATGAAAAAATACAAGCAAATGTGAAACATCTCATCAGAAAAACAAGTGCCCTGGAAATGATGAAAAATGATAACCTGATCACAGTTCCAGGGCCTAGGGAGCTCTAGCACTTGTGGCTATAGGGGAGCTGGGGCCCTTCCTGGGTAAAGTCCAGAGGGCAGACCAGAAGAACACGTCTCTCCCCAAGTAACATCACCTTGGAAGCACTAAAAACTTGTAGACCCCCAGAACTAGCTAATGACAATGGAAGCACAAAAAAGTCTGAAGTTAGGACAGTACCTCTCTCCACCCCAGAGCAGAATCCAAGTTTAACATAAAGTTCAAAGTCAAGAAATAGACTGGGAAATGAGCAAACAACAACAAAAATCTGACCATTAAAAACTACTCCAAGATACAAACTCGACAATGATGTTGTTTGTGAGGAATAGCATGAAGCTGGATGAGGTTATGAAGAATTTTAAATTCCAAATAGAAGAGTTCAAATTTAATCCTGACAGCAAAAGGAAACCACTAGAATTTATTAGTTAAGTGTATAACATCATACCTGCACTTGAGGAAAATCACTTTGGCAAGTGTAGTGGATAGATTGGAATGGGGAAAGACTTAAGACAGAAGACAGGAAGACAGGAAGCTATTTTAAATAGTCTAGGTTAGAGGAAATCATGGCCTGAACTAAAGTGGAGGCTGGGTTGATAAAGGGAGAGATGTGAAGATGTTAAGGAACTAGAAATGACAAGATCTGGCAAATGAAAGAATAAGTGGCATAAGAGGAACCAAGAATAACAGCAGAATTGTGAAGTCTGGGTGACTAGTAGGATGATGTTATCCTTAGTCAACAGTCATTAAGCATTTAAGTGTTTACTATGTATCAAGCACTGTACTAAGCCATGGGAATATAAATAAAAGCAAAAGGAAATACAGTTCTTGCACTCAAAAAGTTACATTCTAATAGGGGAAGACAACACATAAAAAGAAGTTGAAAAGAATGTAGGAGATGAAATCAAGAAATATGAATGCAGCCTGCAAAGGAATTATATGGCTGGCCTAGCAACCTATATAAATGGAGATTTTAAGTCCTGTTTTAAGAGAAACAATCCAAACAGATCGAGATGCTAAAGAGGTAGAACGTATATCCAATGTGAATTCCAGGACTGAAGTGAACTTCTAGGATTAAGAGATTTCTGGAGATAGAGTACAGAAAGTCTAGAGCTCAGCCTGGAAAAAACCCACCACACAGAACTAAGGAAGTAAGGAAAAAGAGTGAACTTCAGTAGGTAACTTCCGATTGAGAAGGTGCCTAATGACAAATGAAACTGCTGTATTTCCAGAGCTGGCATTTAGGAGGTGACAAGAGAACCTTCCAAAAAACTGTTAAAGTTATGGACCACTGCCTACTTCAAGTCTATAAACACTGTGCTAAGTGCTGGGGATACAAAATAATAGTATAGTCTCTGTCCTTAAGAAGGTCACAATCTAATGACAGAAGAACATTTAAAAAAAGCTGAAAAGCAGATACATGAGTGCAGGGGCATGGTGAAGTCCTGCAGCCAGGGTGAGATATGATCTGAGGAGGTATAACTTACAAGGTTGTTTCTTCTTACAGGATGATGAGTTTCTGGAAATCCTAAACTCCAGGAGAGCATCTGGGTGGGAAATTATGAGGTGAACGTTCCAAGTATCTTCTTTAAATAGTGGAAGACCTGGAAGGAGTTCTCTAATGTCCACCCTTCAAACCTTTCCAAACCCCAAGGTTAGGAAGCACTGAGGATGCATAAGAATGATGAGCTTCTGGAGATCATAAACTACAGGAGAGTAGTGGGGTGGGGAATGAATTGTATCTGGGCATAAATGATATTGCCAGGAGAAATCCAAAAATCAATGTGAAAATCATGAAGTCCTGGCCAACAAAATAAAGACAACAGAGATGTTTTTGTTATTGGTGATGATGAATCATGGACCTGAAAGATAAAGGAACACTTGGAAAGTGAACAGTGGTTAAAAAGATGAGAGTTTAAGAAACAGATTGGATTTTAAGACCTCAGCTTATAATATAGGAATGACAAGGAGTAAAAACAAAGGAGAAAGAATATAGAAATGGCAAAAGATGATGACAGCTGGCACTGATACAGTGCTTTGAAATTGGCAAAGTGCTTCACAGACACTCATGTAAGCCTCACAATAACTTAATGACGTGATGTTGTCCATACTTCATTTCAAAGAGAACCAATGACATCACAAGGTGACAACTTGCACGTGAATTGGATTTAAGTGAGGCAGAGTTGCACAAAGTCACCAGCCTCATTCTGTTTTCAAGAGTCATTGGTGACTACTAGCAAGACAAAGTCAGGAAGGCTGAAAATGGACCAGGATGCAGTGGATAACCTTGGAGTCTTTTTTGTCTGACCAAGCTCTAAGCCTTGAGGTCATATGTGGTCCACTAGTTCCTCTAGTGTAACCCTCTGACTGAATCCAAACTTCACAGAACAAATCCTTTAATAAAAGGATTTGTTCTGTAAAATTTGGACTCAGTCAAAAGGCCACACCCAAGGACCTAGGTCACATATGACCTCAGAGCTGCAGGTTCGCTACCCCTGCTCTAAGCACTCCATAGCACCTGCTTCAATAGCCTTCATGACCACTGGATGCACTAATGGACTTCAAAAAGAAGACAGATCCAAAGTCTTCTTTTGTCTTTTAACTGAAAAAAAAAAGCTAATAAGGACCAGGGAATGGTGATAACAAGGACTGGTCATGCTAGACTAACCTAATTATACTTTTTGACTGATTTACTAGGGTTATTAGCCTGGTGGATCTGGAGAATGCTGTAAATATATAGACAACTTAAATTTTAACAAACATATGGCAAAATCTGTCTTGCTATTATAGTGGAAAAGATGAAGAGACTTGGGCTAGGTGATAATAGTTAAATAGTTTGAAAAGGGCAGAATCCAGAGTTGTCATTAATGCTTTGGCATCAACCTAGAAGTACGTAGTATCTAGTGAACTGCCTCAAGAATCTGTGCTTGGACTTTTGCTAGATAACATTTTAAATCAATTAAATGTTTGAAAACATAGATTACATATTTATCAAATTTACAGAAGACAGAAGCATACTAACTGATCCATTAAATAACATATTTAAGGTCCCAAAAGCTCATGAAAGGATAGAATAATTGTCCAAATCTAATAAGGGATAAATGCAAAGCCTTACACTTGTATTCAAAAAGCCAACTTAACAAGTACAAGGAAGGAAAGATGCAGCTAGAGAACAGTTTGTCTGAAAAAGTTTCAAAAGTCCTTAGTAAATTGTGAACTCAATGAGTCAACAATGCAATAAAGCAGCTGAAGAAGCTAACAGCAAAAATTTCAGGAGAAAAGTGACGCTCCTATTGTATTCTTTCCTGGTCAGATTATATCTGAAGTACTGCATTCAGCTCTAAGAAACATATGTTAGGAAGGTTATTGATAAGCTGGATAATATTAAAGGAAGGTAAGCAAAATAGTGATGGACCTCATTGATTGGCTAAAGGAAAGCAAGAAAGTTTAATGTGGAATAAAAAAGACTTGGAGGGAATAGCAAAACTGTCTTAATACGTTTATAGGCCTATCACACTGAAAAAGAAACTTGTTCTACTTGGCTCCAGTGGATAAAATGAGGAGTATGAGAAGTTGCAGAAGGTAGATTTCAGCTCAATATAAAAAGACAGATTGTGAACAGACTGCAGAATATTACAAACAAAGAATTACATCATGGAGGGGATGAGGAAGAAGGAGTATGTTTGAAAGGAAAAAAATGAACCAGTAAAATACAGATAGATGGATAGACATATAGACAGAGAGATAGATAGATAGATAGATAGATAGATAGATAGATAGACAGACAGACAGACATACACAGACTTACGGAGTAAGGGATAATTGAAGGATAGCCTTAGGTGCTCCACTGGTAACTATACAATGTAAAGATAACCAGAAGAATGTCTCCAAAGTATTGGGTAGGGTCAATAGACAATTTATTGAAGATAGATGAAAGTCAAAAAGGCACCAAGAATTTGCAAACCAGACAGATGAGATCATAGATTCACTGGAATAATGGAATATAAAGAAAAACTAGCCCAACAATTTTGAATTAGAACTGTGATTTCACTGGTATGCCTTTAAAAGGCTAACAATCCTCTAAAAATGCATTGATTAAACTAATATGCCAAGTCAAGTATCACAGAACAAACCCTAGAATAGTCATATCAGTTTCATTACACTCAATACAACAAGTAGCACACCTGCAACTGTAAATTAGATTCTGACAACTACATTTTAATTCTCCTGGGCCAAAAGCTTAAGTTTATTAATAACCTCAAAATATATCAAAATCTTGGTGGGAAAAATTAAACATTTATATTTCACTTTTGGTAATTAATTATTTTTTTAATTTTAGGAACCCATAAATTTTGTGTACAAAACTTAAGTTTTAATTTAGAAACATTATGCTTAATCAAAAGTATTATACTTACAGCACCAGTTTCATCTCGAAGGGTTGAAATTCTCCCACTCAGCAAACTGAAAGTATGGTATAGAAATTAGGCCATAGTTATATGTACAAAAAAATGTACAAACACAAATACATTGTTCCAAAATCTTAAGTCAATTTTAAGCTATAAAAGTTTGAAAAACTTAAAAATGCACCAAAGATTTTTAGAACATGCTGGATATACTAGTTTGTTATCATACAAATGTATAGAATATCTGAATAAAGCCATTCTAATGAAGTATTCAAGGTCATGGTTAATTCCAAATTTCCAAAAGCATTTCAATTGTATATTTCACTCCATGAACAAAACATATGGTCTTTTAATTATGAATGCATTTGACTTTCCACCTTGAAATGAAAGTTGTTCTTTTTTTAGACAATATTTTATGAATAAAGTCCAGAATAAATAGTGGGCCTAGATAAGTACAATGTTCAGTAAAATTATTTTAAGTAACTGGAAAATTAGCTCATTCTAGAGACAATGCATTAAATCGGTCTTCCCATATCTTGATAGTTATAAAAGACATATACTGTCACTTTCAAAAAATAATTTCTTACTGATTATAAACAAAAGTCCTTCAAAAAGTGAGATGGTGATCTTTTTTTTCTTTTTGTAGGGGGTAGGCAGGGCAATAGGGGTTAAGTTACTTGCCCAAGGTCACAAGGCTAGTAAGTGTTAAGTTTTTGAGGCCACATTTGAATTCAGGTCCTCCTGACTCCAGGGCCTGTGTTCTATTCACTGTGCCACAAGATGGCGATCTTACAAGTCACTTAAAGTGACAAGTAATTTTGGACAAGTCACTTAAAAAGTCTCTTAAGTTTTAACTCTCCTTATTTATAAAATGAGGTTTATCTAAATGGTATGTAAGGTTGCTCACAACTCAGATACTTCACCTGCATTAGGGGGAGGGTTTTTTCTTTTTGGTGATTTATTAAAATATTGACCTCTATTTTACAAGTAAGACTCTAAAATACAAACACAAATAAGCCACAACCTGTATCCAGAATGTAGAAAGTCTATGTTCAAAGCAGTTAGCATTCTTTTTATGTAAATCTAAGGTGAAAAATGACTTTTTTTGACCAAGCAAAGTTTTCTTTTTATTATTCTGGCAGAGTCAAAATTCTAAAAAAAAAATATTCGATGTATAAATGTGAAATACCTGGAAAAAAATGAATCTGGAATCCACATAAGTGTTTGTCTTGAGGTACTGAATCTGTAATTAAATAGTCTTAATTAGAAACCAGAAAAGGTGATTTAAAATTTCATTTTTATTAAAGAATATCAAATAACATTTCATAAGACTCCAACATACTATAAAGCTCTAAAATATTTATCTTTATCAAACGGTTATGGAAATGAAAAAAACTCAGGACAAGTAATTTATAACCTATGGAACATAAGTTCCTTGAGGGCAGAGATGCCTTCATTTTTGTCTTTATAACCCCAAAGTCTGGCACACTGCCTATCACATAGTAGGTATATGATAAATGCTTACTAAGTTGAGTTGAACCAAGTATAGTGTCACAAAATGATAGGTTTAACAGGGAACCTTAGAAGTGATCCCCTCTATACCATTATATTAAAGATGAGGAAATCAAGACCATTCTCCTCCCCCTCCACCCCCAAAAAGGCTTAACTTCCCCAAGGTAACACATGTTTCTAATTTATCCTATATAAAACTTATTTTTGTACATATTGGTTTGCATGTTGTCTCTCTGATTAAGATTGTAAACTCCTTGAAGCAAATAGTGTTGTTCTTAACTTTCTTTGTATCTTAACCTTAATTATTGAACAGGCATTGCCTCAGACAAACTGAGTCCTAAGAAAGACCTTAGTTTAAAAGGTCAAAGTCTCTCATTGCATCTGAGGCAATCTCCAGTCCTCCTTATTTATATCTTTACACTGGACTAAATGGCCCCTGGAGGAGAGAGAAAGGCTGGTGACTTTGTACTGCACTGCCTCACTTAAATCCAATTTACTTGTAAGATAGGACATCACCTTCCTGATGTCACTGCTCCTCTTTGAGAACTAAGGCCAAAACAACAACAATTTGTATGCCCAGTGCTAAGGATAGTGCCTGGCACATACGAGATGCTTAGTAAATCTTTACTGAGTAAAGCCAAGATGGCAGAGAAGAGCCATCAAGGCGCCTGAGCTCTCCCCAGTTTCCCTCAGAAACAATGTTAAATCAAGGCTCTAAAAGGGTTCTGGAGTGACAGAACCCACAAAGAGATGGAGTGAAACAAAAATTTCCAGCTTAAGATAATTTAGAAGGACTTCAGGAAAATTCTGTCTCACTTGGGTAAAAGGGAAGCCCAGCCCAGTGCAGACAGGGTTCAGGCAAGCCAGCAGAAGGCTCTTAGAGACAGCATAGATCAGTACCAGAGACCCCTTGGTCTGGGATCAGCAGGCTATAGTGGCACAGCAGGCCAGCTATAAGGCCTCCAGCCCCAGCACACAAGGCAAACTGTCAGCCTAGGAAGCATTGGCACAATAGGCACCACTAGGCTAGGCCACCTCAGCATAGTGGACAAGCTGCCAGCACCCAAGGTCCTGGTGAAGAAAGACAATGACCAGGCTTCTGGCCCCTGCACGAGAAGTTTAGGACAGTGCTCCCTGTCTAGGAGCAGAGTTCAACTTTAAAAGTCATAAAACAGGCTTAAAAATAAGAAAAGAGCCCTGAAAATAGAAAGCTACTATGGCTATAGGAAAGACCAAAACACATTTTGGTGGCAAAGTATCGGTAACTGAGGAGATGCACATTGCTTGGGGACTGGCTAAACAAGCTGTGGTATGTGAATATAATTAAATACTATTCTACAATAAGAAATGATGAACAGGCAGATTTTTTAAAAATCCAGAAAGACTTGTACAAACTGATGCAAAGCGAAATGAGCAGAACCAAGAAAACACTGTACATAGTATCAGCAACATTGAGTGATGATCACCATGAATGACTCAGCTCTTCTCAGCAATACAAAGATCCAAGACAAGTCCAAAGGAAGGAAAATACTATCCATATTCAGATAAAGAACAACTGACCGTGAATGGAAATTGAAGCATTTCCCCCCATTTATTCATTCTTGTGCTTTTTTTCAAATTTTGATCTGTTTCTTCTTTCACAAGTGTGACTAATAAGGAAATATTTTTACATGATAGCACATGTATAAATTATATCAAACTGGCTACCATTTTCAGAAGAGAGGAGAGCAAGAAGGGAGGGAGAAAAAATTGGAACTCAAAATCTTATAATATATGAATGCAAAAATCTTCTTGATGTAAAACTGAGGGAAAAAATAAAATACTATATTTTTAAAAATTTACTTCATAAAAAACCAAATGAGGGAGGCATTATTAGTAAACAGTTCTCATGAAGCAGATCCTGTGGGTTTTAGTGGACTATAATCTCAAAGTCTGGAGAAACTATCATAAGCATAATATAAATAATAAAAGTATCCAAAATCTACCATTATTTGCAATGGATAAACATCAGAAATGGTCCCAATTGATATAAGGTAAGTACACAGGCTGGCGGAACCAAGATGGCGGAGTAGAAACAGCGTGTCCAAGCCACTCTGCCCCCAGATTACCTCCAAACTATGTAAAAGGGGACTCTGAACAACTTCTGGAGCCCCAGCACCCACAGAATGACACAGAGAAGCTAACCTCCCACTGAGGACAGCCCAGTAGCCCTGCAGGAAGGACCAGTGCAGGGCAGCGAGCAGAGCACAGGGAGACGAGCACAGGTCTGCCTGAGTCCCGGTTTTAGCCCTAGGGTGGCAGGGCCAGCAGCTGGCTGGAGGGACCCTAGAACACCAGCAGCTATGGTGATTCCAGAATTATCAACATAGACATGCCTAGGACAAAGTGAGAGGTTAGTGCCCCATGGACTTTGGGACCAGTATTTGGGGAATGCGTGGACTTCCTCCAATGGGGGCTAGAAGCCGCTGAGGAGACACTCCATTTTGTAGTTTTCAGAGGCAGCTCCAGCTCCTGGCCTGTAAACTGTAGGGAGATACAGCAATCAGTCCTGGGGGGTAATTGCTCTTGCTTTAACCTCCCTGTATCTGGATTATGATCTGGGGTGGAGGTCTTGGGTGGGTTTCCAGCTTTCCAGAAATGGAAGTTGTTCCCCCACACGTTCGGGAAGAAAGTTCACCTGTCTGGCAGCCTGGCCATACTGTGGCAACATGCCAAGGCAAATGAAACAAATTAAACAGAAAAATGCAACCCCAGACTCCTACTTTGGGGGCAAAGAGGGTATCGAAACATAGGGGAAGAGGACTGTGAGGTCAGAAGTCCTGCTCCAAAAGCCCCAGGGGAAAACATAAGCGGGTTGCAGGCCATAGAGGACCTTAAGAAGGACTTTAAAAATCAAATAAGAGAAATGGAGGAAAAATTGGAAAGAGAAATGAGAAGGATGCAGGAAAAGTATGAAATGAGGGTCAACAACCTTACTGAGGAAAACAACACCTTAAAAAATAGACTAACTCAAATGGCAAAGGAGGCCCAAAAGGGCAATGAGGAGAAGAATGCCTTAAAAAGTAGAATTTGCCAGATGGAAAAAGAATCTCAAAAGTTCACTGAGGAGATTCATGCCTTCAGAGTTAGACTGGAGCAAATGGAAGCTAATGACTTTATGAGAAATCAAGACGCTGTTAAGCAGATGCAAACAAATGAAAGATTAGAAGGCAATGTGAAATATCTCATGGGAAAAAAAACCACTGACCTGGAAAATAGATCCAGGAGAGACAATTTAAAAATTATTGGACTGCCTGAAAGCCATGAGCAAAGAAAGAACCTAGAAATCACCCTTCAAGAAATTCTCAAGGAAAACTGCCCTGATGTTTTAGACATAGAGGGGAAAATAGAGGTTGAAAGAATCCACCGATCACCTCCCGAAAAAGATCCCAAAAAGAAAACTCCCAGGAATATTATAGCCAGGTTCCAGAACTCCCAGATCAAGGAGAAAATACTACAAGCAGCCAGGAAGAAACAATTCCAATATTGTAGAAACACAATCAGAATAGCCCAGGACCTGGCAGCTTCTACACTGAGGGATCGAAGGGCATGGAATATGATATTCCAGAGGGCAAAAGAACTGGGAATGAACCCAAGGGTCACCTACTCAGCAAAACTGAGTATTTTGTTTCAGGGAAAAATATGGTCATTCAGTGGAATAGAGGACTTTCAAGCATTCTTGATGAAAAAACCAGAGTTGAATAGAAAATGTGACATCCAGACACAAGAAGCAAGAAATGCCTGAGAAGGTACTCAGGGAAAAGAAATCAAAAGGAACTTATCAAAGTTGAACTATTTACATTCCCATATGGAAAAACAATAACTGTAACTGAGGAAATCTTTCTCACTATGAAAATAATGGAAGAAGGGTGTATGGTCATTTGAATACATTTGTGAATGTGTGTATATATGGTTATAGTTATATATGGATAGAGGGCATAGGTTGAATTTGGTGGGAAGGGAGGATACTCAAGGGGTGAAATTATGAGGCAAGAGGAGATGGGGAGAGACAGGGTAGGGTAAACTATCTCATGTAGAAGAAGCAAGGGGAAGTGGTTGCAAGGGAGGGGAAGAATAGGAAGGCAAAAAGGCAAAACCACATTGTCACTGAATTTGGTTCAGGGAGAGAATGACATACATACTAAATGGAATATCTCAACCTACAGCAGAATAGGGGGAAGGGGGATGAGAGGAGGGATGATGGATGGGAGGGCATCCTTGGGGGAAGGGGAGGTTGGAAGTACCCACTATAGAAGAGGGACAAGATCAAGTAGGGAATGGACCAGGTGGGGGGTGGGATGAGTGGGAGGGAATTATAAGCAGCCTTGTACAATATATCTACTATGATAATGTTTTGCATAGCTAGACATGTACAACATATACTGAATTACTTATCTTCCCAGAGGGAATGGGTGACAAAGGAGGAAGGAAATGGATCTGAAATTCAAGTCTTAAGATTAAATGTTTCAAATATATATAAATACTATTATTAATACTCTTTTGCTTGTAATTGGGAGATAAGATGTGCAGGCATTGCGACACAAAGATTCACCTTCCTCTAATGGAAAAGTCGAAGGGGGTATGGGAGATGATATGGGAGAGAGCATATTGGAGGAAGCGATATCTTGGGGGACTGCTATTCTGGGAGGGTGGGTAGGGGAAAAACGGGGGTGGGGGGAAATGATTGTAACTCAAAAAAATTTTTCAATGGGGAAGGTCATAGGAAGAAGAGCAAATGGTTTCTCTTCATTTTTAGAAAATAGAATTTTAGAAAATAGATGTGAAATGTTACATTCACTTTCAGATGTGGTCACAGTATTATTTTACTTAACTGTTTTACTTTGTTAAAAGGCACCGCTCATATAGGGGGATCAACTGGTCAATATTTTTAATGTAAAAACAAAATAGATCAGTAAAGTTTTGTTGTGTTTTTTTTTTTAAAGAAAAAAATAAAATAAAATTCTGCTTCCAGAAAAGAAAAAAAATGTAAGTACACAGAACTGTATGGAGCTTATAAAACAGTTAAGATCTAAGCAACCAAAAAGCTTTGTATGGGTGATATTCACATGAATGCAACCAAAAATGTCAACAAAGTGTCAGACAATTGAATGAAACGTGCTAATTTGTTTATAGAAATGGAGGAATTTATAATGGTAATTCAGGATTCTGTCACTGCCCCCAGAAATTATAGAAGGGTTATTCTTAAGAAAACAAGACTTAAACATTATGGAAGATTATTCCAAGAAAAAATGGTTGAAACTATGCCACGTCCTTGCAGCTTTGAAAATTCAGTACCTCTTAAGTGTCCAGCAAAACCTGGTAATCAAAATTACATATCATAATCTATGTTTCATAAAAATGAAAAGTCCCTCTTTACAAATAGAGATATCTTTGAGAATTCAACAAAGACTATTCTGAAATTGAAGCATTACCACAGACAAAACTGTGACCCACCCTTGCCTGGACATTGATTGGATCCATAAAAATGGAAGGATATTTTTAATAGAGGCCATAATACGAAATACTCAATTTCCAAACTATGAGATATGAAAAGCTTTAAAATAAAAACAAACCTTCAGCACACTGCGTTGAGTCTCTACATAAGATCTGTGAAAATATTAATTTGAAATAATGAAGATGTCACTAAAATTTTAGTGGTAGGAGTACTGTACTGTTAATGTATTTTCTGCTTAATGGGAAGATCTTTCCCATTTGTTAATAGGCCCATGTGACCTGCTTAAGTCACATGGAAGCCTAAGTCATATAAGTCTGAGTCACATGGCCTGCATCATGAGGGTTGTGATGCCTTCTGACCCTGAAGTATATATATATACTCAGAGGTTAGCATTTGGCTTTGGGGCTCATTCATGGGAAGAGAGTTCATGTGATGTAGCCAGATAAGATTCTGAGTAGCCATTAAAGAGGCCCCTTCGCCACCCCAACTTTGAAAACCCAGATGTTAGTGCTTCTCTCTCTGCTAACTATGTATGTATATAATAGTTGGAGAGCTGGATCTGTCTGTTGATCTGTGACATATATATTATTTGATCAGATAGTTAGAAGCCCTGTGTTTTGGTCTTTATGCTATTATTTCTGCTTGTAATTTCTGTTTATATCTTCTCTGAAGTTCAGGGTGCTGTTTCACCTAAACTAAGTTAATGATATATGTTTGATTTAAGTAAGACTGTTGACCCCTTTTGAGTTGATTTCCTTTAGAAAAGCAGATCAAAGAACCTGTGCTAGTAGCCCTCCCTGTGCTGGTATTATTGGTCTTACACGCCCACAGCAGCTGCAAATAACACTGTTGTTACAAAATGGCATAGTCAACAGCTCTACATCCAACTTCACAAATACAAAAATTCCTAAGTAGTATTTGAAGAAGAGACCTTTGCCCCTTACCCCAAGATTTTGAGCCCCATTCATTAGAGGGAGGAATGATAGGGTGCTCAAACCATGCCCTAAGATATTGTTTTATGTGTTTATTTTCTGTTATCCCTATTATATTGTTGTAAAGTTCTGTTGACACCACTAAACTCCCATTAACCTATGTAATGAAATGTATCATTAATGTATTTTTGCTATTTGAGAGACATGAAAGATCTTGAGGATAATATAATGGTAATGCTAACTTGTTTTTTTTTTTTTTTAAAGCAATTGGGGTTAAGTAACTTGCTCAAGGGTACACGGCCAGTCATTATGTGTGGGTGCTCATTTTCTGAGGCTGGATCTGAGGTTGGGTCATCCTAACTCCAGGACCAGAGTTCTTACTCACTGAGCCACCTAGCCACCCCAGTAATGATAATTTGAAGATCCTCCTTGTAAGGCTGAATGTAATCGTATGGAGCTTTTGGTGAGAGGAGTTTGCTAAAGGGTAGAGCAGAGCTGAGAGGAAACTGGGAGTCAGAGCAGTTAAGAGCTGGAGGGAGGAGAGGATGCAGGCAAGGAGACACCGAAGTAAAGTGTGGCTCCCTACTGTATTATGGTGTATTAACATCTTTGTTGCTATGATGGATTCAGTTTTCTGGTGTTGGGATTTGGCTTTCTGGTGTTTGAATAAATGTGTTGCTTCTGTCTTCTATGTGATGAGTCTGTTATATTTAGCAATTCAGAACCATGCCAGCATATTCAGTTGCCGTCAGTGCTGTGAATATATTGCATTGGCCCTACAAGTACCCATACTGTTGAGAACACAACCCCAAACTTCTTTTGCTCATGATATTCCCCCTGCCTAGAATACTCTTCTCCCTATTTCTAACTCTGCAAGTTGAATTCTTATTGATCTTTGAAAGTCCAGTCCATGTGCCATATAACCTATGAAGCTTTACATCACTCTAATCAAAAGAAAAAATTTTTTTTTCCTTCTGTGAATTACTATTTTACCTTGTACCTCTCTTACTGCAATTTCACATCTACTTATAAATTTTATCTTGTGGATAGGGGGATGATCAGAAAAGGCTTCATGGAAAGAAATTATGTTTTCTACTAGAATATAAGCTCCATGAGAAAAGTCTCTGCCTTATTCTTTTTGGCTCTGATTACCCTGGCACAATGTAAACATTCAATAAATGTTTAAACCATGAATGTTGCTAAGTATTTAAAAATGATTTACATAAGATAAAAGATTTATCAATATAAAACATTAGTTTTATTCTCTCTCACTCTTTAAAGGAGTTTAGCACAATTAACATTTAGCCTAATACTGTTAAATATCTGGGACTGAATGATGCATATGTGTGATTTTTTTTTTTTAAATCTCTTTAGATTAGTGGTAAATTCTTAATCAAGAACCAGAAATCAATAGAAACTATTTTCTACAGAAAGGCAGAAAACACGGGTCTTAATCTTGGTTCTTTGTCTTATTTAACAGAAATACAATCTGCCTTCAACCTACCTTTTTAGGTTTATACAGTATTCCCCTTCAGGTTTTCTGAAATTTATCCAAACTGTCTTTCTTACTGTCCCTCACATACCTCATGCAAGTTTCTCCTCTTTGTACATACACTTCGACAGGTAGTCCCTGCTCCCTGCAATCCACTTCCTTTCAGAATCTCAATCTCTACCTTTCAGAATCTCAAGTTTCCTTCAAAGCTCAGCTCAGTTATAGCATCCATGACTCCCCCCCCCCAAATGTTAGTGCCTCCTCCAAAAAATTACCTTGCATTTATGTGTTGTTCCCCCATCCCATCCAATAGAATGTAAACAATTTGAGGGCAGGGAGTGCTTCATTTTTGTCTACCACCACCAGACATTACATAGCTCATAACTGTATACAATAAATGTTGAGTGACTTTAAGTTAATCACTGAGTCCCAATTTCCTTATCTATAAAATGGAGACTAAAATAGCTGTCCTGCCTATAACACAGAATTTTTTATAAGAACAAAATGAGATAATACTATGAAAGTACTTCAAATGTGGTTAGAGCAATAAAGAACAGTTTTAAATGACAAATATTTAAATCAAACTGGCTGACATTCCACTAAGTCTGTGTTCAGGAATTTTTTCTATTGCTTAACAAAGTTGATTTATTTGATTTTAGTACTGGAATACTCACAGAATCAAAGAATGTGAAGGGACCTTGGAAATCATCTATCACAGCCCCCTTTATTTTAGAGAAAATGAGGCCTAGAGACAAGGTCACACAGCTGATTACTGGAAATGCTAAAACTACAACCAAGGTCTTCTCACTATCATCCATTGTTCTTTCCATGACATTTTAAAAGTTCTGTCACATGAAGCACTCAAGAAACATTCAGAGAGCCAGACTAATTTAATTCAACATTAAACAACTTTTCAGAAAATATTTTCAGACAAAATTAAAATTCTAATTCTAAATTGTAATAGTTAAAGAATTATATAAAAATAACAGTAACTAGCATTTATATTACTCCTTAGGGTTTACAAGGTCTTTCTATATAGTGTCTCATTTGACCCTCACAATAACTGTATAAGGTACATGTTATAATAACATCCTTTTACTGGATAATAATAGCCTCCTTTTACAGAGGTAGAAAGGAATTTAGACTTTCCCAGGGTCACACAGCCAGAATGTATCCGAGACTGTAATCAATTCAGATTTTCCAACTCTCAAGTACAGGATTCCATCCACTATGCCACTCGACTTGGTTCTCTTTGTCCTACTTAACTAAAGTACATAATCAACTGTTTCCCCACAAATTGAACAGCTAATGTTCGAAATTTTGTTACTGGAATACAAATTGAATGATGTATCAAACTGAGTGGAAGCATAAACACCAACCCTTAATATCATTAAAAACTTAAATTACTCTTAGTGCTGTGAGGGTGGGAAGTGAAGAAATTTCTACCCAGTTTTTAGTAAAACCAGTACAGAATACTGCAGACAATTTCATAACCATACATGTTTTTCTTATTTCTACAAACATATATAAAAATGTTCTAAGCTTTGCCTAATGATGAAACAATATCTCATTCGAACCCTTCAACAATCCTGTGTAGTTGATAAACTACAGTTATCCACATTTTATAGTTAAGTAAAGAAGCATTTGCTGAGCACCTACTGTGTGTCAAGCTAAGTAGGCACTGGGGAAACAAAGGCGATCATAGTCTAATGGAGGAGACAATATGTGAAAAATTACATGCCAACAATCTACATACAAGATAAAATGGGCAAAATCTTCAGAGAGAAGACACTACAATTAAAGGGGATCAGAAAAGGCTCCTGTGGAAGGTGGAATTTTTAATTGGTACTTGAAGGAAGCCAGGGAAACCAGGAGACCAGTATAATGAAGGAGAATATTTCACACACAGGGGAAGAGTTAATGGGATGTTTTATTTATGTAAACATTATTGTTTATTTTACTAAATGCTTTCATCCTAACAGCTACATACAATGAATTAAAATAAGTTTAATAGCGGGGCGGAGCCAAGATGGCGGAGTAGAAACAGCTCGTCCAAGCCACTCTGCCCCCAGATTCCCCCCAAACGATGTAAAACGGGACTCTGAACAACTTCTGGAGCCCCAGCACCCACAGAACGACACAGAGAAACTAAACTCCCGCTGAGGACAGCCTAGCAGCCCTGCAGGAAGGACCAGTGCAGTGGTCTGGGACCTGGCAGCACGCAGAGCGCAGGAGCCCAGCCGAGCCGAGCCCAGGTCCGCATGAGCCTAGGTTTTAGCCCCAGGGCGGCAGGGCCAGCAGCCAGCTGGAGGAACCCCAGAACACCAGGAGCTGTGGAGACTCCAGAATTATCAACATAGACTTGCCTAGGACAAAGTAAGAGGTTAGTGTCCTATGGACTTTGGGACTGGTATTAGGGAATGCGTGGGCTCCCTCCCCTGGGGGCTAGAAGCCACTGAGGACAAACGCCATTTTGTAGTTTTCAGAGGCAGCTTCCGCTCCCAGCCTGCAAATTTGTAGGTCCAGCAATCAGTCTTGGGGGGTAATCGCTCTTGCTTTAACCTCCCTGGATCTGGATTGTGATCTAGGGTGGAAGTTGTGGGTGGGTTTACAGCTTGCCAGAAACGGAAGTTGCCCCCCACACGTTCGGGACGAAAATTCCTCTATCTGGCCTTAAAGCCATAGTGTGGCAACAAGCCCAAAAGTCAAGTAATTAAGTGGCAACATGCCAAGGCAAAGGAAACAGAAAAATGCAACCCTAGACTCCTATTTTGGGGGCATAGAGCAGGAAAAGGACTGTGAGGTCAGAAGTCCTGCTCCAAAATCCCCAGGGGAAAACATGAGCGGGTTGCAGGCCATAGAGGACCTTAAGAAGGACTTTAAAAATCAAATAAGAGAAGTGGAGGAAAAATTGGAAAGAGAAATGAGAAGGATGCAGGAAAAGTATGAAATGAGGGTCAACAGCCTGACTGAGGAAAACAACACCTTAAAAATAGACTAACTCAAATGGCAAAGGAGGTCCAAAAGGGCAATGAGGAGAAGAATGCCTTAAAAAGTCGAATTTGCCAGATGGAAAAAGAATCTCAAAAGTTCACTGAGGAGATTCATTCCTTCAGAGTTAGACTGGAGCAAATGGAAGCTAATGACTTTATGAGAAATCAAGATGCTGTTAAGCAGATCCAAACAAATGAAAGATTAGAAGGCAATGTGAAATATCTCATGGGAAAAAACCACTGACCTGGAAAATAGATCCAGGAGAGACAATTTAAAAATTATTGGACTACCTGAAAGCCATGATCAAAGAAAGAACCTAGAAATCACCCTTCAAGAAATTCTCAAGGAAAACTGCCCTGATGTTTTAGATCCAGAGGGCAAAATAGAGGTTGAAAGAATCCACAGATCACCTCCTGAAAAAGATCCCAAAAAGAAAACTCCCAGGAATATTATAGCCAGGTTCCAGAATCCCCAGATCAAGGAGAAAATACTACAAGCAGCCAGGAAGAAACAATTTCAATATTGTGGAAACACAATCAGAATAGCCCAGGACCTGGCAGCTTCTACACTGAGGGATCGAAGGGCATGGAATATGATATTCCAGAGGGCAAAAGAACTGGGAATGAACCCAAGGGTCACCTACCCAGCAAAACTGAGTATTTTGTTTCAGGGGAAAATATGGTCATTCAGTGGAATAGAGGACTTTCAAGCATTCTTGAGGAAAAAACCAGAGTTGAATAGAAAATTTGACATCCAGACACAAGAAGCAAGAGATGCCTGAGAAGGTAATCAGGGAAAAGAAATCAAAAGGAACTTATCAAAGTTGAACTATTTACATTCCTATATGGAAAAGCAATAACTGTGACTGATGATATCTTTCTCACTATGAAAATAATGGAAGAAGGGTGTGTGGTCATATGAATACATATGTGAATGTGTGTGTATATGGTTACAGTTATATATGGATAGAGGGCATAAGTTGAATTTGTTGGGAAGGGAGAATACTCAAGGGATGAAATTATGAGGTGAGAGAGGAAAGTGGCAAGAGGAGATGGGGAGAAACTATCCCATGTAGAAGAAGCAAGGGGAAGTGGTTGCAAGGGAGGGGGAGAATAAGGAAGGCTAAAAAGGCAAAACCACATTCACATTGAATTTGGTTCAGGGAGAGAATGACATACATACTAAATGGGATATCTCAACCTGCAGCAGGATAGGGGGAAGGGGGATGAGAGGAGGGATGATGGATGGGAGGGCATCCTTGGGGTGAGGGGAGGTTGGAAGTACCCACTATAGAAGAGGGACAGGATCATGTAGGGAATGGACCAGGTGGGGGGTGGGATGAGTGGGAGGGAATTATAAGCAGCCTTGTACAATATATCTACTATGATAATGTTTTGCATAGCTAGACATGTACAACATATACTGAATTACTTATCTCCCAAGAAGGAATGGGTGACAAGGGAGGAAGGAAATGGATCTGAAATTCGAGGTCGTAACATTAAATGTTTCAAATATATACAAATACTATTATTAATACTCTTTTGCTTGTAATAGGGAGATAAGATGTGCAGGCATTGGGACACAAAGACTCACCTTCCTCTAATGGAAAAGTCGATGGGGGTATGGGAGAAGGTATGGGAGAGAGCAGATTGGAGGAAGCGATATCTTGTGGGATTACTATTCTGGGAGGTTGGGTAGGGGAATAATGGGGGGAAAATGATTGTAACTCAAAATCTGGTGGAAATGAATGATGTAAAACAGAAGTTAATAAAGCATTTGTTTAAAAAAAATAAAAAATAAATTAAAAAATGAAACTAAAAAAATAAAATAAAATAAGTTTAATATTAATAAGGCAGAATAAAAGTTTTATTCACTTTTCCATCAAGTCAAACAAAACTTTCTTATATGCTGCTGTTCATACATGTAATCCCATAACTTAATTCTGTTATAGTATGTATGTTGAGGCATAAGACAAAGCACTGATAACCTCCCAGAACAGAAGTAACATTTTAATCTTGATTGAAGCTGCCTTCACAAACCTTTTAATAACTTAAGTGGAATTTTACATTTGCTAATGGCCTTAAACAAAAAAGCCAAGATAAAAACGGATGTAAAATTTTCTAAAAAATTCAAATAAAAAGCCATAATACATAGTATTCATAACTAAGGTAAAAAAGTATCCTAAAAATAGCAATATCACAAGTATAGTGCTATTAATTCCCCAATTTGATGGCTAACCAATATTATCAATAAATCTGTCCTGTTACTGGACTATATGATTCATGAAGGTAAGAACTTTTTCTAATCTAAAGCTAGTAGCTCACCCAGGGTCAAATAGAGTGCTCTATGACAGCAGATAATATTTATTGATTGCCTACTGTTAGGTGCTGTTTTTATTATTTACATCTACATGTTTTGAGTCCTGAATAACTCACTTGATTAAAATATATTTTAACAATTCAGGTCATCTATCATGTGGGCAGCCACAATGGTTCACTGGCAATAACAAGTCAAGCTGGGAGTTGAAAAATACTGGAGAAATGATGGATTGAAGGTGCAAAATAATTATCTATATGTAAGTATAGGATATAAGATCAGAGATTTGGGGCTGGAAAGGGCTTAGGAACCACTGAGTCCAAACTTCTCATTTACAGATGCAGAAAACAAAGGACAGAGTGGTTAAATGACTTGTCGCTAATAAAGTACCTAAGGAGGGATCTGAACACAGGTGTTTCTGAGTAAAAGTCAAGAGATCTATCCATTATAATATGCTTTGTCTGTGGTTGATTTCCTGTTAACAATGCAAGGATCTGAAAAATTTTGGGATTAAAACTGTAAGGTTGTTTTTTTTTTTAATTATCCTAACCAAAATGTATGACTCAGAAGAGATCTCTCAGGTCTTGAAACTTGTCTTGGATTGAACAGTATAAAGTACATTATCCTAGAAGCCTTTGCTATTTGGCTCCTACCACGCTTCGTTAACTTAATTATGCTCTTCCTTCACACAGACCTAGCAAACTCTGAGAAAAGTGGCTCATAAAATATAAAACAGCACTGCAGCACAATTAAGGTCGTTTCCACACACTATCCCCCTCTCGCCCCACTCCTGGCCTCTCAACAAGTTAGAAAAAAGGGCCCATGGCAAAGGAGGGGGTTGCGAGATTGGGGTAGTGGGAAGAACGGGGGCGGGGTAGGATAAGGCACCAAACTTTTAATCATTGCCATTTTTCACTTTACAATCAAAGTATGACCAAATCCCTCAGAATGCATCATCTAAAGCCGTCTGGTTCTTCCTTCAAACCGATAACCATAGTAAGGTGGCAATTAAGACACGCAGAAAGTCACACAATGCACAACAATTACAGTACTAGGCACAGGAGACAGGAGAGGGAGGAGGGCTGTGTTCCTTTTAAAAGTAAGGGGTGGGGGGTAGCTGATTGGCTGAAGACAGTCAAAGGGACTAGGGGACAGTGAGACCTCCAGTCGCAACAGCCGTACCCACAACTCCACTATATTTCTCACCCTCCCTTCCCCCCAAGTCCCCTCTAATTTGATGTTCCCTGTTTCCCATTAGGTTTGAGAAGGGAAAAGACGTCTGGCTCGCCAGGAGCGCAACGCCCCTCTTTTCCCCAAGAGGGAGGACAGCCCTGAATTAGGGGGCAAGCCCCCTAGTGGGGGATAGGGGTGCCCAGCTGCACAGCCATCTTCCACCTGGCCGAGCCGCTGCCTTCCCAGCCAGCGCCCACCTGTGAACAGCCCACTCAGCGGGGGTAGCCAGGGCACCCCGACCATCTCCTCCCCCGCCCCCCGCAGCTCACCTGGTTCCCCCGACGTTGAGCTGGATGATCTCGCCGCTGCCGGCCGCCGCCGAGGCGAAGCCGCCGCCGTTTCCCCCGGCCATCTCCTGCGGCTCGGGCCGGGAGCGGCGTCCTCCTCCTCCGGCTCCTCCTCCAGCCAGGGCCGCTGAGCCCGAGACGGGAGCTGGAGCGGGAGCCGGCTGGAGGGCCAGCGGGGCAGCGGCGGAGCCGATGGTGGCCGGAAGGCGGGGGAGGGGAGAGAGGCTCGCCGAGCCTGCCTCCCTTCCCAGCAGCCAGAGAACGAGGAGGGGGCAGCGGTGGGACTCGAGCCCACCCCCGCGACTCCAACCCCCCGCCCCTACAGCCCCAAGGCCACGGCGGCTCGGGCCGCCCCCTCCAACGGCCTCTTAGCTGCCCCTCAGGGCCCAGGCCGCGGCGCCTCCACAGCCCACCGAACCGCGGCCGCCGCCGCTGCCGCCGGGAAGGAGGGGTCACCGCACGGGACAAAATACCGCAGCCGCGGACCCTAGGCCGACTACAGCCTCGGTGAGCAGAGGAAGCGGCGAGCAGAGTTTCCCGGGCTGACAGGGATGGCGCTGTGCTAAGGGAGTGGGCTGGAAGGAAGGATGAGGGAACGTGCTCCCCACAGGCCCGGATCCAAACAGGATTCCTTCCCGTCCTCCTATAGCCGTCTCTCGGTGTGTAAGTGTATGTGTGTATACCTTCCTACCTACCTCCCAGAACGCGCGCGCGCACACGCACCAGCAATACCACTGATTCTCAGAACCAAGACCCCCCCAAAGACCAAAGCAATTTAGGGGCAAATTATCTCTACTCTCAACCTCCTCCAGGCAGCGTTGCCTGATTAACAAATGCCATCTGCTCAGAAAAGTGGCCAAAAAAAAAAAAGTGAATGGGAATTTGACCAAAATATGCCAAATCTTTCTATGTTTACACGAGAAATTTGCGATTTTAAAATCCTTGTATTGTAGTTCATATATTTACTCAAAATCTTTTATTCAATTGAAAGATTTCTGGGAATAGGGATAGAATATTTCTGATCATTACTATGAAAATCTTAAACTAATAAATTCAAGGAGTACCCCCAGACTTAGAGCTATTTTAAGCTGTAGTAATTCAAAGGGAACCAATTATTGAAATAGTTATCAATCTTTTTAAGTTGATGAACCCCTAAGCTAAGATTTGTGAGACACCATAACATTTTCTGGTTGATTGACAAGTAGCAAGTGTTTCTGGAAAGCAGGATTTATTAACTTTTTTTGTTGTTATAAACCCCTTCAATAGTCTGGTGAAACCTATCAAGCCTTTCTCAGAATAATGTTTGTAAATACTTAAAATAAAATACATGAGATTACCCAGGGAATTACTGGAATACATTATCCAAAAAAAAAAAAATTAAGTTGATGGACCCCAAGTTAAGAGAAAACAAATCATGAAAACTATATACATAACTCAGAAGTTCAGTAGCTGTCCTCGAGTATCTTAGATCAAGGAACTTTGTTGCATATTCCAGACTGGATGTTTGTTTCATGTGAGCCTTCCAACGTCATTCCAAAGACACTTTCAAGGACACTAAGCTGCTTCTAAGAACAACCTGTTCAGTCAGTGTTGCTAAGCGGATAAAGTGCTGCATTTGGATACCTAGGTTCAAGCCACACAACAAACTAGTTGGGTGACCAAAGACCACACATAACCTTTTTAAGCATCATTTTCCTCATCTCTAAAATGAATATGATATCTGCAATGCCTACTTCAGCATTGTTTTGGAGTTGGGAAAATGCTTTGCAAACTCTAAAGCTAGTTTAAATGTTGGTTAATAATGTAGTTTATACAATAGTTACTATAAACAAACAGGAATTAAGGAAATGCACTGTTCAGTTTTTGTTCTCAAGGGTACAATGACTCATAGGACCACAATAAGAGCTAACATCTATACAGCACTTTAACATTTGTGAAACACTGCTCGTGCAATCACAGTTGAACCTTAAAATAATCCCATGAGGGAGACATTACCAAGAATTATCCTTATTTTACCAAATTGGTTATATAACTTGTGTGGTAGAAGTAGTGCTTGCACCAAGAGGTCTCCAAATGCTCTTCTATCCACTATGCAACTTTGATACAGCAACAGGCAACTTTTAGACAGATCTTCATGCCATGAACTTGGAGCTCACCAATATGATATTACGCACAGACTCTGGCATAGGTAATAATGCTCTAGATATTACACTTTTGAACTAGCATAGCTTTCAAGAATTGTTTTACCTTTTAAAAAATATTTGCTGGTTGATAGTCAATCAATAAGCAAACATTACATTGAGTACCCACTGGGTTTATAGTACTGTAGAAATAAATAGTTTTCATAGTAAAAATCAGAAAAATTCTGAGGCTATTCCCCAAAATCTTTCTATCTAATCAAAGATTTAAAGTCAATCTGTGAGCTGCCAGTTAGTATTTAAAGCAAAAGGGAAGTTAGAGATGAACTAGTCAGGCATTTTTATTTTAATAATCCATAATAAAACCATTGCCCCCAGAAGTGAGTGACTTGAATGAATGAAGCATTTTTTTAAGTCTTTACTATGCACAAAGCACTATACTGAAAATACAAGACCCTGTTGTCAGGTGCCCTCTCACAAGAAGCCTACTTTATAATGGGGGAGACAACACATAGAAAAACTTTTAGCTGCAAATCAAATACTAAGGATGGTACCTGGTAATGCCAGACTTTGGTTTATAAAATTTCTCCACATTAATCAAAATATGAAAATTATCATCATGGATAGAATATTAATTTTAAAGACCACAAACTATGTAAATAAGTATATGTTAAACATACATCATCTTTTTCAGATCTACGTCTGGGAAATTTTATGGAAGTAGATTTAAGGCAGAAACTTTAATAGTTCTTCAGTCTGCATGTAGTACATCTGTCTGCAGCCTTAAAACTCCATTTCCCCCCAAAATTGGAAGTTTGGCTACATAAAGTAAAAAACAAAAGAAAAAGGATGCTTTTTTTCTTTATTATGATATCTTCACAATAACTCAGGAATGGTAGATAGCAATCCACATCTATGGGCAACCATTAGTAATAATAATAAAAAAGTATACATCACTTAGAAGTATGAATTATCTCATTTGAGTCTCTAAATTCTGCAAAGCTGAGGTATCATTATCTCTACTTTATGTGGCGTCTAGGTGGTACAGTGAATAGAGCACTGGCCCTGGAGTCAGGACAACCTGAGTTCAAATCTGGCCTCAGACACTTAACACAAAAAACTAGCTGTGTGACCTTAAACAAGTCAGTTAACCCTAATTGCCCTACCTTCCCCCCTCCAAAAAAAAATTATAACTCATTATCTCCACTTCACAGATTTAGAAACTGAGGAAATAGAATAAGTAACAGAAGTAGGATCAGCTAGTAAATCACAGCAAGGACTTAAACCAATGGCTTTTTACTTCATGTTAATTATTTCCACTACATCAGGTTGCTTCCCTTAATAGTTTTCACTGTCATAAAACAGAAGTAAATTGCTCAAAATTACAAAATTCATTTGGTAAAATTAAACAAAAATGACAGAACATGTGCTGGCAGGATTATAAAGAAGCAGAAACATTGCCTTTTGAATTAAAAATTTGCAGAGTCTCTGCAGAAAAATGTTAACATACTGAAAGAACTATAAATAAAAAATAAGTGTTTACCATATGCCAATTCTTTGACCTAATAATCTCATTATTGGAAATATATTCTAAGAATGTTATCAAAAAGAAAATTTTTATCTGTTTAAAGATATTTATGGGAAATTTATTTGTAATTTTGAAAACTAAAAGCAATATCTCTAATAATTGGAAAAATGACTAGCTAGGTGGTAACAGATTAGAATTAGATTGGAACTCACTGGATTTGGAGTCAATGGACCTGGGTTTGAATCTCAGATATTTCCTAATATTTATGTTATTTTAGACAAGTTGTTTAACCTCTCTAGGCCTCAGTTTCCTTATTTGTGAAATTAAGAGGTTAGCCTAGATGATCTCTAAAGACTTTAACCCTAAATCTATTATCCTTTAAATTAATAATGAAGAAAATAAAAACAGGAAATCAGTATACACATTGTCTCTGACTAATAAGAAAATATATCCAGTAATGTGGGCATAGACAAGTCAATTAGTCAGTCAATAATCATTTATTAAGCACCTACTAAACTAAGGCTCAGGTGATGGTTAGCGTTTTTTTAAGCAATAAAGTATTTTAAAATTAAGGTATGTACATTTTTTATACATACTACTATTATGTACTTAATGGACAATATTACTCTATAGTGTAAACATAACTTTACATGGACTTTTCTTGCCACTGGACTCTGATGATTCTGGAAGAGATAATGAGACTGATGACTTTGCACAGCCCTGCCTCACTTAAACCCAATTCACTGGCAAGTCATTGGTCCTCTTTAAGAATAAAGTTCAAACAACAATCTATGAGTAGTAGTAGCTGCCCTCCAGGGACCCGACCTGCCAATTCAGATTGGTTAGTTCTGCTATTTCTTCTTCTCCTTCTTGACCTCCCTTTCCTCCTTTTCCTCCTCCTCCTTCCTTAAATAAGAAACCAGAGGAAGAATCTCAACTGTCCCTGACTCCTTGGCTACATGTAAATACTCCTCCTCAAAAAGCCTAAATTAAATGTAGTTTAATCTGTAACCTGACTTAGTTTACCTATAGAGTTTGTTTGATTAGGTTTGTATGCTTAGGGGATGTATAAGCGTATGACTCTGTTTAACTAAATTTGTTTAGCTTTTATGACATTGAAGGAAGTATGGGATTTTAGATCCATGTTTTCTTTAAATTTTATGACCTAAGAGGAATGTACAAGATTGTAATATGTAAATGAATTATTTCTTTGTCACTCTGACATAATTTTTCTCATAAGAAACCTTGTTAAAATCTTCCTAATTACCCAGTTTTTCTCTGAGACCTGAACCTGTGCTTGAGCATAATAATAAAACCTAGATTTTTATCTCCATAATCTCTGCATTGTGATGAATATATAGTTGACAGCAGTTAGCCAGCACATGAATTCAAAAAAGAGATTATTTCTCCCATAATCCCCCCACCCTCCACTCCAGGCTTACTTGCCCACCTCACCCCTTGACACTATCAGGCTGAGTCTCCAGAGAGGTGGCTGCTTTTTATTTCAGAGTTCTAAGGATAACCCTGTGTGTGGTTATCCTTCTACTACTGACTCAAGAGTCCCCATCAATGTGATTCCCCTTAATAATCCAACAGTGGACTCAGTTCTTTAGAAAAGACATTAATCAAATGACATAGTAAAAAATGTAGTTATAAAATATTTCTCCCACCAACAGGGAAACCATTCCCATAAATAACACACAAAGTTGAGGGATATGGGAAGAGTAAGCACGAATTTAAAGTTCAATGGCAGTAAGGCATACATGTCAGAAATACATTATATCCAAGGCAACTCACAACTGCAAGAAATCATTTCTCTACAGGGTCCTTAGGATGATCTCTGGAGAACATGTATAAATGATGAATCTACCAATCTTTTGTTCATTTGTGCTTGCTCTAAGTAGGGTGTAATATCTCAGCTGGATTGGTCAATTCACTGCTGGGTTAGATAAAGCAATCAGTTGCTTGGTTGCTGTTCCTTACCAGGCTCAATTGTTGATGGACTAAGAAAGGCACGCTGTGATGATGTTAGACTAGAGTTGCTCAGGTGGGCTGGACAGATTTGCTGAGTTCTTCTCAGGTTGTGGTATCCTTGCCAGATCTGTCGATCCTCTGGAGTCCATGAACTTTCTTAATGGGGACTGTTTTTCTCCTACCTTCATCCACTAGTTTGCCTGGGTAGTACTGCATTCTCTTCAGCTGAAGTGTTGCAATTCTCTTTTCATCTAGAGTGCTGTAATGATCTTTCAGCTATAGCAATTACTTTTTACTTAGTAATGGAAGAATTCTCTTCCCTTTAACTGCCTCAGAATCAGGCTCTGATGTGTGTCACTTCCGGGAAGGAGATGAAAGAGGCCTAACTCTCCTCTTCTGACAGCTTTCCTGGCTCAAATGTCTCTTTCCTAAATAAGGCATTCCATCTTACATTAGGATAATCAGTCCCAATTCAGTTAGTTTCACTTCCCAGGTTCCTTTGAGGCTCTTCTGTAAATGAGTAGCTAGGTACAAAAGTATAAATTCAGATTTGCCCAAAGGCAAATTCATTGTCTTGCTGCCCTCTCTCTATACAGTTGAGCTATTCAAGCTTCAAACTCCCTCTATAATGGGAAATGTCTATTGAATCCTTTCGGAAGGATTCCCATATTTTTTGGCATTCTTTATATTTGTTGGGGTTTTTTTGATGCCACTATTCCATTGTTCTAATATGCCACAATTTTTTCATCCATATTGCATTTGTTAAACATATAGTTTATACTAGAGTTATGCCATGATGAATAAATACACTATAAATATTTTTTGTATAAATAGGCTATTTTCCTTTTATGTAACAGTTTTAAGATAAAGCCACAGTAATATAATTGCTAAATCAAAGATAGTGATTAGCACTGTAACACTCTGTCATGTCATCATTCTTCAAAAAGTTATCATCTCTATATTATTATGAATGATATATTAGACTATTTCCCCATAAATTACCCCAGCATTGATTTTTTTGTACCACCTTTTGCTACTTTTGTCATTGTGGTATAGAGAAGGTTGGATTTTAAGGCTCTCTTGAGATCTATTTTGATGACTATTAAAGAATTTGAATATCTTTTCGTGTAAATATAATAATTTGTTTACAGAGATTGTTCAAGTCTTTTGCTCCATGGGAGGTTATGATATATAACACTACATACATACATACATATATATGTATGTATACACACACACACACACACATATATATATATATACAGAGAAAGAAAGATCAATTCTTGATATTCTTGAATTCTTGATATCAATTCTGAATATCATTCTTTTAAAAATAAAACAATTTTTTTCTCTAATCTTTTTTTTTTCATTTCAGGGACATTCCTTTTATTTTGACTTATTTGCAATATCATAGGATCACAGATTTAGAACTAGAAGGAATCTCAGAGACCTAGTTCAACTCCCTTAATTTGCAGATGAGAAAACTGAGACACACAGTGATTGATTGACTAGCCTAAGGTTGCATGGCTAGTAAATGTCTGGCATAGGATTTGAACCTATTTCTTCTTGCCTCCAAATCCAGTACCGTGTTTACTATACCATTTATTAGCAATAATTTCTTCTTCTTCTGTTTGATAAAAAAATTTTTTTCCTCCTTGGTTAAGACATTCCTTTTTCTCACCCCCCCCCCCCACTTTGCTATTTAGATTACCAATCTAGTTATGGTAAGACTTATGATCCTAGCTCCTTTTTGAACTATGTATACATTTAATTTTAAAGGTAAATATATTATTTTTTTAATTAAACAAATGCTTTATTAACTTCTGGTTTACATCATTCATTTCCACCAGATTATGAGTTACATTTTTCCCCCATTTTTTCCCTACCCACCACCCCAGAATAACAGTCCCACCAGATATCCCCTCATCCAATCTGCTCTCTCCCATATCTTGTCCCATACCCCCTTCGACTTTGCCATTAGGGCAAGGTGAATCTCTGAGCCCCACTGCCTGGACATCTTATGAAACATTTAATTTTAAAACTTCGATTTTCAGATCCATTCCCTTTCTCCCCTGTCACCCACTCCCTCTGAGAAGATAAGCAATTCAGTATGTGTTGTACATGTATATCTATGCAAAACATTACCATAGTAGATATATTGTAAAAGACTGCTTATATTTCCCTCCCACCTGTCTCACCTCCCACCTGGTCCATTCCCTACTTTGATCCTGTCCCTCTTTGATAGTGGGTACTTCTAACATCCCCTCTCCCCAGAATGCCCTCCCCTCCATCATCCCCCCTCTCATCCCCCTTTCCCCTACTCAGGAGAGTGAGTGAGGGTAAGATATTCCATTTAGTATGTATGTGATTATCTCCTTGAGCCAACTTCAATGAGAATATGCTTTTGCCTTTTTGCCTTCCTGTTCTTCCCCTCCCCTGCAACTACTTCCCCTTGCCTCTTCTACATGAGATAGTTTGCCCTACCCTATCTCTCTCCATCTCCCCTTGCCACTTTCCTCTCTCATCTCTTGACTTCACCCCTTAAGAATCATCCCTTCCTTGGGGCGGCTAGGTGGTGCAGCAAACAGAGAGCCAGCCCCGGAGCCAGAAGGACCCGAGCCCGGATCTGGCCCCAGACACCCGACACACAAACAAAAACCAAGCCACGTGAACCTGGGCAAGTCACCCAACCCCAATTGCCCTCCAAAAAAAAAATAATAATAATAATCCCTTCCCATCAAATTCAACATGTGCCCTCTATCCATGTATACCTGTGAACATATGCCATGTACCCTTCTTCAATTATTTTCATAATGAGAAAGGTTTCATCAAACAGTTATTGTTTTTCCATGTAGGACAGTAAATAGTCCAACTTTGATTAGTTCCTTTTGATTTCTTTTCCTTGATTGGCTTCTCAAGCATCTCTTGCTTCTTGTGTCTGAATGTCACATTTTCTATTCAACTCTGGTTTTTTCATCAAGAATGCTTGAAAGTCCTCTATTCCACTGAATGACCATATTGTCCCCTGAAACGAGATACTCAGTTTTGCTGGGTAGGTGACCCTTGGGTTCATTCCCAGTTCTTTTGCCCTCTGGAATATCATATTCCATGCCCTTCTATCCCTCAGTATAGAAGCTGCCAGGTCCTGTGCCATTCTGATTGTGTTTCCACAATATTGAAATTGTTTCTTCCTGGCTGCTTGTAGTATTTTCTCCTTGATCTGGGGATTCTGGAACCTGGCTATAATATTCCTGGGAGTTTTCTTTTTGGGATCTTTTTCAGGAGGTGATCTGTGGATTCTTTCAACCTCTATTTTGCCTTCTGGATCTAAAACATCAGGGCAATTTTCCTTGAGAATTTCTTGAAGGGTGATTTCTAGGTTCTTTCTTTGATCATGGCTTTCAGGTAGTCCAATAATTTTTAAATTGTCTCTCCTGGATCTATTTTCCAGGTCAGTGGTTTTTCCCATGAGATATTTCACATTGCCTTCTATTCTTTCATTTGTTTGGATCTGTTTAATAGTATTTTGATTTCTCATAAAGTCACTAGCTTCCATTTGCTCCAGTCTAACTCTGAAGGAATGAATCTCCTCAGTGAGCTTTTGAGATTCTTTTTCCATCTGGCAAATTCGACTTTTTAAGGCATTCTTCTCCTCATTGCCTTTCTGAGCCTCTTTTGCCATTTCGGTTAGTCTATTTTTTAAGGTGTTATTTTCCTCAGTCAGGGTATTGACTATCATTTCATACTTTTCTTGCATCTTTTTCATTTCTCATCCCAAATTTTCCCCCACTTCTCTTATCTGCTTCTTAAGGTCCTCTATGGCCTGTAGCCAGCTTGTATTTTCATTTGGGGCTTTTGGTGCAGGAGTTCTGACCTCACAGTCCTCCTCCATGCTTTGAGCCTCTTTGCCCCTAAAATAGGAGTCCAATGTTGAACTTTTCTGTTTATTTTGTTTCATTTGCCTAGGCATATTGCCACTTAATTACTTGATTTTGGGGCTTGTTGCCACAGTAGGACTCTGCCACCAGACAGGGGAGCTTCCGCCCAAACGTGGGGTCTTCACAACTTCCGCCAGTTGGGTGTCCTCTGTAAAGCCTCCACCCACTCTGGCAAGTTGGATACCCACCCCAAACTTCCCCCCAGACCACAATCCAGATCCAGGCAGTTTAAAGCAAAAGCGATTAACCCCCAGACTGATTGCTGGATCTTCCTACAGTTCGCAGACCAGGAGCTAGAGCCACTACTGAGGCTGCAAAATGGCTTCTGTGCAGCTGTTTCTTCAGCAGCTTTTTGCCCCCAGGGAGGAAGCCACGTGTTTCCCAAATACTGGTCCCAAAGTCCATAGAGCACTAACCTCTCACTTTGTCCTAGGCATATCTGTGCTGATAATTCTGGAATCACCACAATTGCTGTTGTTCTGGGGTTCCACCAGCTGGCTGAAGGCCCAGCCGCCCTGGGGCTAAAACCACGGACATGGGCTCCGCTCTGCGGGCTGAGCTGTAGGTTCCCAGTGCGCTGTGCTGCCTGCTCTCAGATCGCTGCACTGGCCGCTTCCTGCAGGGCTGCTGGGCTGTCCTCAGCAGGAGGTTAGCTTCTCTATGCTGTTCTGTGGGTGCTGTGGCTCCAGAAGTTGTTCGGAGCTCCCTTTCACATTGTTTGAAATTTGTGTGGGGCAGAGCACATTGGAAATGCTGTTTCCACTCCGCCATCTTGACTCCGCCTGGTAAATATATTATTAATGCTTTTACAAAATACCCATTTCCCCATACTGTCAATTTGCACAGAACCTATCCTTGCAACAAAACGTTTTGTACAACAAACTTGGCATATGTAATAGGAGTGAAATTTGAAGATTCCTTTGTACTGGAAAGCTAAGAAGGTACTTGGCTCCTAGTTTCAAATTAAGCCTTTGTCAAAGAAACAGAAGGTATGAATCCCTGTTGCTGATATAACAGGAAGGGGCTGAACAGGGAGCAGCTATACCATATTTAAAGAAGAGCACAAGCTAGACAGTCAGAACTTCTTGGGATGAGCACCTGAAGGCTGAGCTGCTGCTGCTAGACTGGAACTTCCATGGAGAAAGTGATTTTGATTTTGAGAATGGGAGAGATTATGATTTTGAGAACAAAGTTGCTGAAGACTTCTGAGGGACAGCTGGAGCTGCTGAGGATTTCCAACGGCTAGCCAGAGCTGCAGAAGACTAAGGAAGTATGACTGTGGTGCCAGTATTTTGTACAAATGTTGTTGTGGCTTTGTTAATGTGTATGAATGTTTTTGTGGCTTTGTTGAGCCTTGTCTTCCCAGGAATAGAGACTATGGGGGATTTGGGACAGACTGGACACTGAGCTTCAGTACAAAGCAGAAACTGTACAGAGAGCTGGACAAGAAGTTGGGAGCTCTCTGCCTTTGAACTCAGGTGGAGTTGGTTAGATTTGGGTTGGAACTGGGACCATGTACCTCCAGTCAAAATGAAAAGACCTCTTTGTGGGTACTGAGTAATGATGAAATTGTGGTTTACTTGTGACCAAGGAGTGGCTGGCCTGTGTATTTTCCACTATCCCTTAAGAGGGTACTGAGTAGTGACTGATGACTGAATAGTTACTGATTTGTAACTTAGTGTGCCCCATGGGTGGAGAATTTTGACCTTTTGTACTTTATGATTGAATGATTGAGTTACTAAGTGATTGATTAACTAAATGATTGTATTTTGTTCAAAACTATGTGACCACTTTGGTAAAAACTATGTGGCCATTTTAGTGATAAGTTGTTGAGGTATTATGTCGTTGTGAATGCTGTACCTGGATTTTCTGTGAATGTTTTGCTTTGATTTGTTACTGAATAAATAGTGTTCACTATGTAATCAGAACCTTGAAAGCTGTTCACAGCAGCCATCCTCTGGAAAGCTGCTTGCACTTGGCTTTATAGCACATTAACCATGTATAATCATACCAATAGAACACCACCTTTCCACTACCAGGAGAGAAAATGTTTTTTCATGGGTTCCCTGGAAGTAAGACTGATCATTATATTAATCTGAATTCTGATTTCTTTAAATTATTTTGGTCATTGTATATATCATTCTCTTGACTTTTTTTCTTTGCTTTATTAATAGAGTTTGGATATTCACCAAGCATTCATCAAGTACCTACCATGGAGCAAGCACTGTGCCATGTGGGTATATAGAATGATGTAAGGTATAAGAAGACTAGAAAGAGGGTGAGGGGGTATGAAGGATTTGTAATGCCAAACAGAAGATTTTGTATTTGATCCCAGAGGATATAGGGAGCCACTGGAGTTTATTAAGTATAAAGAACACATGATCTAACTAGAGCTTTAGAAAAATCAATTCGCAGATGAATAGAGGATCGATTAGTGTGGAGAGACTTGAAGCAGGCAGACCTACCAGTAGCCTGTTGCAATAGGTAAAGCATAAATCAATGAAGGCCTTCACCAGAATGGTAGCAGTGTCAGAGGAAAAAAGGAGATATGTTCAAGAGATGATACAAAGGCTAAAGTAAAAGTTCTTAGCAACAGATTCTTTATAAAGAATGAGAGATACTGAGGAGTTGACAATTATACCTAGGTAACAAGCCTGGCCAACTGGAAAGATGGTGGTGCCCTCAACTGTAATAGGGAAGTTCAGGGGAAAAGATAATTAGTTAAGTTTTGGATGTATTATCTATTGAACATATAGTTTGAGATGTCCAAAGGTGGCTGGGAATGTTAGACTGGAGGTCTGTCTATGGCTGAATAAGTAGGGTTTTTTTCCCCTTTTTTCCCCCATTTAAAAAAATAGTATTTCCCCCCAAATATATGTCAAGACAATTTTTAGCATTCATTTTTACAAGATTTTGAATTCTGAATTTTTCTCCCTTCCATTCTCCCCTCCTCTCTTCCTAAAATAGGGGGCAATTTGATATAGGATATACATGTACTATCATGTAAATCATATTTCCATATTAGTGATAGTTGTAAAAGAAGAAACAGATGAAAAGGAAAAAAATATAAAAATAATAAAGTAAATGAAAAAAGTATGCTTCAATCTGCATTCAGAGTCCATCAATTCTTTATCTGGATGTGGACAGCATTTTCTTTCCTGAGTTGTCTGTACTTATCTTGGATCACCGTGTGATCCAAGAAGAGGTGAGTCATTCATAGTTGATCATTTGCTGATACTGTATACAATGTATTCCTGGTTCTGCTCATTTTACTTTATATCAATTTATACAAGTCTTTCCAGGTTTTTCTGAAATCTGCCTGCTGATCATTTCTTATTGCACAATAGGATTCCATTACATTCATGTACCATAGCTTGTTCAGCCATTCCCAGTTGATGGGCATCCCCTCAATTTCCAATATTTTGCCACCACAAAAAGGGCTGCTATGAATATTTTTGCATGAATAGGTCCTTTTCCATTTTTTATGATCTCTTTGGGATATAGACCTAGTAGTGGTATTGCTGGATCAAACCAGATTGCTCTCCAGAATGGTTGGATCAATTCACAACTCCACCAACAGTGCATTAGTGTCCCAATTTTTCCATATCCTGTCCAATATTTATCATTTTCTTTTTTTTTGTCATATTAGCCAATCTAATAGGTATAAGATGATACCTCAGAGTTGTTTTAGTTTGCATTTCTCTAATCAAAAGTGACTTAGAGCACATCTTCATATACCTATAGATAGCTTTCATTTCTTCATCTAAAAACTGCCTGTTCATATCCTTTGACCATTTAGATAAGTAGTTTGTAAGTCTTCCCAAGTTCCTCTAAATTCATATTTGTTGTTTCTTATGATGTAATAATAATTCATTACATTTGTAACTCAAGTCCCAAAGCCCATTGTTATGGTACTTTCTCCACATTGGTTGACATAAATACCCCAGTCTGTATGAAGAGACAGAAAAGAAATTCTCTTCAGTTTTGGGGGCTTCTCTAGTTTCTTCAGGTTCTTTGATCTCTTTGGGCTCATGAGTCTCTGAATGTTTCCGGTTTCTAGCTTCAAGTTGGATGATGCCAAATCCACTTTAGGTTGCTGAAAGGGGAAAAAAAAGAAAGATTCTGAAAAGTTAGCATGTAGAACTGTAATCATGTCATTATTTTCATCTTGCTACCCTAGTAATTTTGGGAAATTTATCTTTGGGTGAGATCTGGAATTCTTTTTGTGTTGAGCTTTAGACTAATAATACTTTGAAGGAGCAGATAGATATAATTCTAGCTCAGTACCCCTCTCTTTGAGGACAGTGGAGTGGTGGCCTCAGGCCCTCCCTAACCTCTTGCTTCCCCTCCTGGCAGGAACCAAAGTCTCTTTTGGTGATGGCAGAGAGAGAAGGGTCTAGAGATGTATCTCTTCTGTTCTCCCTCTGAATCATACACATTACACCCCATGCCACTCTTGAGGGGACAGTCTCATTACACATTCATATACAATAATTTGTTTAGCCATAATTGAATCTGGCTGTCATATTTTCCCATCAGTTTTTTTAAAAAATGAATGATGATTTTAAATGCCTTTAAAGCATGAATTTATCAATTACTAACATTATTTACTTTAGGTTCCATTTTTTTCTTGGCAATCAATTTTCTTATTTTTCTATTTTTAGGAATAAAAAATTGATGTATTATACAAAGTTTTAAAAAATTTTATATTTAGTCTGTGTAATTTTTCTATATGAATTTTATGATTAAATTATAACACAAATTCCATTAATGAGCATATTAGGATTGCATCGAATCTGCATTTGTTAGATAAATATTAATATTTTTACTGTATTCCCTTGAATTAGTCATGTAATAAGTGGTATCTATCCTATTATACTATTCTTCAAAATTATTTTAAGGTTATTTTTTTTTAAGCAATTGGGGATAAGTAACTTGCTCAAGGTTACACGGCTAGTCATTATTTATGTGTGGGTGCTCATTTTCTGAGGTCGGATTCGATCTCGGGTCATCCCAACTCTGAGGCCGGCGCTCTTACTCACTGCACCACCTAGCCGCCCCTTTTAGGGCAATTGGGGTTAAGTAACTTGCCCAGGGTCACATGGCTAGGTTTTTTTTGTTTGTGTGGGTTAAGTGTCTGAGGCCAGATCCGAACTCAGGTCCTTCTGACTCCAGGGCCGACGCTCTACTCACTGCGCCACCTAGCCGCCCCTAAGGTTATTCTTATATGTGTTTATTAGTTAATGACTTATTATTAGTGATATTTTGTTGTTTTTTGTTGGTTGTTTAGTTATTTTCAGTCAGGTCCAACTCTATGTGATTCCTTTTGAGGTTTTCTTGGCAGAGGTGTTGGAATGGTTTGCTGTTGTCTTTTCCTGCTCATTTTTCAGATGAGGAAACTGAGGCAAACAAAGTTAAGTGATGTGCCGAGGCTAATAAGTGTCTGAGGTTGGATATGAACTAAGGTCTTCCTGACTCCAGTCCAGGTGTTCTATCCACTGTGTGACTTTGTTGTCCAGCAATATTTTACCTTCATTGTAAAAAGTATATTTATTTTCCTATCACTTTTATTTGATTGTTGATTATACTTTTAGCAATACCAATCATTTCATGAGTTTATCTAATATTATACTATTTTATTGGAATTGTCTATTACCTCCATTAATATTTTTGTTGGCTGTGCTAGGATTCCTGTGATTCCTCTGTAGAGAATAATGATATCTAGGAAAGGAGATAGTTTAATATCTGTATTACCAATGCTTATTCCTCTCTTTTCCTTTAAGTGGTAATAGTGAGAGTAAATATCCCCATTGTACAACTGTTTTCAGTGAGAATGCTTTTAGTGTTTCTCTATTATATATAATATTAGCTCAAATTCCAATACCCATCTTTAATCTTACTGAAATCTAGAAGTGGAGGTAGCCTGCTTCTAGCAAAGATTAGTAATAGAAAAGATTTGGCTGAATAGAGGTAGTAACTCTCTCAAGATTTGCCCTTAATTCTTTTGTGGATCCTGTGTTCCTAGGTCCTTCCTCTAGGCTAGACTTTCTCTGAAGTTCACACCTTTAACCCTAACCCTCAGTGGGATGGGCTTTCTATTAAACTGCCTAGTGGAAATTGGGGGAATTGTCTGAGGACGGAGCTCAAACTTAAGGAAGCTTCTAACAAGCTGCTGGGCTAATTCTTTGTCCAAAAAGGTCTAGATTCATATATTCTTCGCTTTGTTTGGAAAGTTATTAAAAATACGTGTGTTAGTACATTCCCTTACTTCTCTTGAAGTCCCAGCTGCAGAAACCACTGCAGTTTGAAAGGAAATATCTTTCTCTCTTTCTGTGTCTATCTCTCTTTGTCTCTCTTTCTCTTGCCCTCCTTCTTCCTCCTCCTCCTCACAATAGTGAACTTTTAGTTCCTTTAGCTACTTTTGAGCAAATGAAAAATATACATACCAGTAAGGCAATGTTTAATCATAGTTTTACCTTAATACTGACTTTTTAGGGACAAGATCAAATGAAATACTATTTGCAAAAAGTGTTTAGCACAATGCTAGGCACATAGTAGGCACTATCTAATAATTTATGTCCTTCCCTTATTCTCTAGCTGAATAGTAATGTAAAATAAACTTTGAATAAACAGAGATAAGTTTTGGCACTAATACAAACTCTCCTGAGGAGGAAAAGGGGAAAGGAAGGAATGGAATTCCAGTCTTGGAAATGAACTTGCAAAACCAGAACCTGTCTAGGTACTCCTCTTGGCTGTGGTATTTGATGCTGATCTCATGTAGCAGCAAGCACCCCAATATCCCCAGGGTGACTGCCAACACAGGTTCTTAGATCTGCTTTTCAAAAGAAAAGCAACTCAAAATGGGTTAACAAGCTTACTTTAATCAAACAAACACACATTACCTAGTTGAGGGGAAAAGGTCAGCACCCCAAACTTCAGAGTTACAGAACTTACAGATCAAACAGACAGGCTTCCAAACTGTCCAAACATCATACCAATACCAAATCACAGTTACCAGAGAGGGAAGCATCAACATCTGGGTTTTCAAAGCCGGGGGGCTCTCAATAACGGCTTCCCAGAGTCTCATCTGGTCAAATCACACAACACTTCTCAAAGTGAGCCCCAAAGCAAAGCCTCTCCTCAGGATTTATATAGTCTTCTCCTGGCTCAGAGAATGTAACAACCTTCTGGACCCACTGCCCAATCACAAAGTATCAAGGTGTGGGCTTTCCTGAAAAACAAGCCTCCCACCACAGGCTCCAGGTACACTTAAGCTAGGGGCAGGGAAGATCTTTAAATTTGCATTTCCATTACATCTCATCACTGCAACTTGGCTCTGATTCTGTGGCAATTGCTCACCTCAGCTATTGCTGGTCTCTATCTCTTGCTCCTTTGGTGTCAAGACTATTGCCAGGGTCCCAAAGCTGACTGTCCTGTCTGGTGCAGGGATCCCTTATTGTCTCTACCTTCATTTAGAGTGGAGGGCTGGGGCATGACTGGTGGCAGTGGCCCATTGGCTTTGGTAGCAGTGGTGGCAGGATTTACCTTGCTCCTCACTCCCATCAGCCAATCTCCCTTTCCTCCATACATACACACACACACACACACACATACACACACACACACACACACACCTATACATATACACACATATGTATATACACACATATATATTTATTTATATGTATATATGAAAGTCATAAAATACAACATTCATATACATATATGAATTCATATATATGAATATTGTATTTTATGAAAAACTTTATTTTTATCAAATAATTTGATTAATGAAATAGTCTTCATTTTTTTTTCCTCTTATTGATATCAGCAGGTCCAATAAAAAGTACTAGGGAATTTAAAAAAGGACAAAATAGCCCGTGTCTTCTAAGAACTAACATTATATTGTGGGAAAAACAACAAATATATGTATAAGCAGATAAAAAGCAAATACCCTATAATTTGAGGATGGAACTCTAGTATCTGGGAGGATCAGAAAAGGCCTAGTATTGGAGATGAGCTTTCAAGTAAATTCCATATTCTAAGAAGGAGAGCAAAGGAAGGTATATATTCCAAGGCAAAAGAGGTAGGCTGTGCAGAGGCACAGTAAGGAGACATGAAATATCATATGTGATGGACAGCAAACAGGCAATTTGGTGACTCAGGACAGTGTGAAGTATGAAGAAGAATAAAATATAATAAATCTGAAAAAGCAGGTTGGATTTCTTGGTAAGATGCCAACAGGAAAGGTAGTAAAGTTCAGCTCTTTCACATAAATCCCAGAAAATATCTGAAAAGGCCCTCTCTCCTCCCCTTCCCAAATTTTTTAAATTGAAAAGAAACAAAAATAAACTATTCCATCCAACTCAGAACTGTGAAAGAAATACTGGCAGAGAGAGGAGATGAGCCATGCCAGAGAACACAGTGTGAACTCTTGCTAACAAACCTGAAGGCAGCCAACCAGTACTTTGTACAGGAGCAGTTACAAACCATCTACAAATATCTCTCCTATATATTTTGGGAGTCCCACAGTCAAAATAAGGTACTTCTCACACTGGAAATCAGTGAGAGAATCAATGAAAGAATTCAGTTGTTATCCAAAGCCTGGTCATCTGTAAGTCTACTATTCTTAAATAAGTTTGGCCTCAGATTTTTAAATTTTGCAAGTGCATTTTTCTTACATTTTTCTAATAAGACTGTTGGCTTACTACCGTGATACCTATTTAAATCAAGTATTCAACAAGTATTCATTAAGCACGTACTGTACGCCAGGGACTGAGTGAGATGCTGGGAATATAAAGACAAAAATGAAACCGTCTTTGCCCTCAAGGAGTTTGCATCCTATCTATCTTTTGAGTCCTTCTTTGTCAGGACTCAATCAATATTTTTTTCTTCCTTGGAATTCAGAGAGAGATTTTCTTTCTCCTCTTTGCCTCCCTCAGTAGCTACAAACTACAAAAGCATCTACAAACACATGGCAATGGAAATACATTTACCTACTGTTGGATACAACTCCACTTTCCTCTTCCCTCCATTGATTTGTAAACTCCAACCTCCCCTTCCCTTCATTAATTTGTAAAGCAGACAACTCCACTTTTCCCCTTCCCTTCATTAATTTGTAAAACAGATAACTCCACTCCCTTAATTGTTCTGTAAACAAAGCACACCCCCCACCCCTCCCCTTCCCCTAATTAATCTGTGGGTGGGAGTTTCAGCCTAGGGTTTTTGCACCAGGGGGAAATTCAAATGTATACTGACCAATCACTGATTCTAGTTTCACTTTGCGCAGGTGGGAAAATTCAAATGTACCCTGACTAATCACTGTAGTTTCAGCTTATATCACTGTAGTTTTTTTTTTTTACATAACCTGGCTATGGAACCTCTATAAAAACTGGCACACTATCTGTGCCAAACCACTGTCTGATTTGGGTGATCATGCACCCCAACAGTCCCATGGTAATAAATCCACGCAAATTCTAATTTCAGGGATCTTCTGTCTTGCTTTATTTGGGTACGACACCTACATGAGCCTAAATTCCTGATGGCCTTCTTTCAGATTTTTTCCCTAAGCTTCAGTCATTGATTATCAATTATGGACATTTCCAGCCTAGGTAGTAACTTTGTGGGTTGAGAGTTGTAGTGTTTTAGAATTTGCTGCTAGCTGTTCAGTAGGATGTATTTCCTATATCAGCACTGTTTTGGGGAGTGGAAGAGTTCAAAGATAATCCTACAGATGGATTTAAAGAAAATTCTAAAGAGAGCCAGGCTCATTGCTTCCAAAACTAATGTGTTTTCTCTATATAACACACATCAGATTTGTCATTTACATTGGCAAGTTCAGTGTCCAGGGCAAAACTACTTCTCTCAAAGTCTAAAGGTAGGCCTGAAGGGTTGGGGATTATTATAGCTCAGGAGACCCTAATGGTTTGCTTCTCTATAACAAGCAATATCAATTAGTCGGACAGACTTAATTAACTTTTTTCTTTTTTTGTTCAATTTTCCTTTATTTTTAGTTCCAAATTTTCTCCCTCTCTTTCCCCTCCCTTACCCATTAAGAAGGCAAGAAAAATAAAACCCAGTAATTATATAGTCATGCAAAAAATAAATGTCCTCATCAGTCATGTTAAAAAAAGAAATAGAAGAAAATATACTTCATTCTGCAATCTAACTGGAGATAGAATTATTCATCTTGAATCCTTTGGAATGGTGTTTGTCATTATGTCTTTCAAAGTTGACTTTCTTTACAAGATTTCTATGACTGTATAGGTTGTTTTTCCATTTCACTTTGCATCAGTTCATACAAATCTTCCCAGGCTTTTCTGAAGCCATTCCCTTCATTATTTTTTCCAACACAATAGTATTCCATCATTTTCATATACCATAACTTATTCAGTCTTCCCCAACTGATGGGTATCCCCTCAGTTTCCAATTTTTGCCAACACACACACAAAAACTGCTCTAAATATTTTATACATATTGGTCTTTTTCCTCTTTCTTTGATTTCTTTGGGGGTATCCTATCAATATGGTAGTGGTATCACTAAATCAAAGGGTATGTACAGTTTAATTGCTTTTTGGCGCTGTTTCCAAATTGCATCCCAGAATAGTTCAACAAGTTTGCAGCTCCACCAACAATGCATGAATGTTCCTGCTTTCCCAAATCCCCCCTAGCATTTAGCATTTTCATTTTTAGGTCATTTTAATCATGGTTATGGCCATGCTGGTTAGTACCCTTAGAATTGTATTAATTTGCATTTCTGTAATTATTAATTATTTAGTACATTTTTCCATATTTCTATTGATATCTTGGATTTTTCCTCTGAAAACTGCCCATTCATATCTCTTGACCATTTATCAATTGGAGAATGGCTCCTGTAAATTTAATTCAATTCCCCATATATTTTTGAAATAAAACCTTTATCAGAGAAACTTGCTGCAAAGATTATTTCCCAATTTCTACTTTACTTCTAATTTTAGCTGCATTGGTTTTGTTTGTCAAAAAGACTTTTTAATTTTATGTAATCAAAAGTATCAATTTTACTTCTGAAAACTCTCTAACTCTTCTTTGGTCATGAACTATTGATCTATCCATAAATTTGAGCGGTAATTTCTTCCCTGCTTCACTAATTTGCTTATGGTATCACCCTTTATATCTAAAGCCAATACCCATTTTTAGCTTGTTTGGTATATTGTGTGAGATATTGGTTTACATCTAGTTTCTGCCAAACTACTTTCCATTTTTCCCAGGAGTTTTGGTTAAATAGTGAATTATGGGCCAAATAGCTGGAATTTGGGGGTTTATCAAATGCTAGGCTATTGTGTACATTTGCTTTGGTATATTGTATACTTCATTCCACTCATGATCCTCTTAAATTCTTACCAAGTACCACATTGTTTTGATTATTACAATTTTATTGTATAGTTTAAGATCTGGTACTGCTAGTTTCCTTCCCCTACCACATTTTTTTTCATTGATTACTTTGATATTCTTAACCCTTTCTTCCCAGATAAACTATTACTGTCTTTTCTAGCTCTAAAAAGCAATTCTTTGGTTATTTGACTGGCATGGCACTAAATAAATTAATGTAGATAATATTTTTATTATATTGGTGTGGCCTACCCATGATCAATATAAATATTTCTCTAAATAGTATATCTGTTTTCATTTGTGTTAAAAGTGTTTTGTGCTTGTATTCATATTCTTTATGTATATGTCTTGGCAGAGAGACTCCCAGGTATTTTATATGACTTGTAAGAATTTTTCTTTCTATCTCTTCCTTCTGGATTTTGTTGATAATATACAGAAATGCTTAGTTTGGGTTGATTTTATGTTCTGCAACCTTGATTAATTTGTTAATTATTTTAAACTAGATTTTAGCTGACTCTTTTAGGTTTTCTAGATATTATATCATATTATCTACAAAAAGTGATTTTGTTTCCTCATTATCTATGTTTAGTCCTTTCATTTCTTTTTCTTTTCATATTTCTACAGCTAGCATTTCTAGTACAATATTAAATAATGATCATGATGGTCACCCTTGCTTATCTCTTGATGTTATTGGAAGGGCTTCTATCTTGTCTCCATTATAGATAATGCTGACTCTTGGTTATTGATTGTCACTACTCACCATTTTAAAGTAACTTCTGTTCCTATGTTTTCTGGTGTGTGTAACAGGAACAGGTGTTGTATTTTGTCAAAAGCTTTTTGTGTATCTATTGAAATGAGCATATATTGTTTTTGTTATTAATATGGTCAATTATATTTATAGCTTTCCTTATATTGAATCAGCTCTGCATTCCTAGTACAAATCCAGCCTGATCACAATATCTGATCTTTGTGATATATTGTTATGGTCTCCTTAATAAGATTTTAATTATTTTTCTTTTTTCAAGATTAATTAGGTCTATATTTTTTGCTATTTGTATTGACTCACCCTAGATTAGGTATCAAGATCATATTTGTGTCATAGAAGGAATTTCATGGAACCACTTCTTTACTTATTTATTCAAACATTTTATGTAGTATTAAATTAATTGCCTCCCCCCCCCGCCTTTTTTTGTAATTCACTTATAAAATCTTCTGGTCCTGGATTTGTTTTCTTAAGGAGTTCATTTATGGCTTATTCAATTTCTTCTCTAAGACAGGCTTATTTGAATATTCTATTTTGTGCTCTGTTAATCTGGGAAATTTATATTTCTGTAAATATTCATCCACTTCATTTAGATTTTATTTTTTGTCACGTTTCATTATTGTGTCGTTAGAAAAAAATATTTCCCAAAAGTTGCCTTTATTTCATCTTCATTAGTTGTGAATTAAAGGTGTTTTTTTTAAAAGCTGGTAATTTGGTTTTCTTTTTAAAAAATCAAATTAGCCAATAGATTACTTATTTTGTTGTTCCACATCCAAAAATCTCCCAATTTTATTAGTTCAATGACATTTTTTAATTTTCAAATTTGTTAATCTTTCTTTTGATTTTCAGAATTTCACTTTTGGTTTTTATTTGGGGGTTTTCAACTTGTTACTTTGAAAAATGTTTTTAGTTGCACACCCAATTTGTTGATCTGTTTTTTTTTTTTATTTTGTTGATGTAATACCATTTATTGATATGAAATTTCCCCTAAGTGCTGCTTTGGTTGCATCTCACAGATTTTGACATTTTCTTTCTTTGTTTTCATTGTCTTTAGTAAAATGACTGATTTTTTTCAACAATTTGTCCTTTCACCTTTTAGGATTGTAATTTAGTTTCCAATTAATTTTTAATCTAGCTTCAGAGATCCATTATTTCATGTGAATTTTATTCATTATGGTCAGGAAAAGATGCACCTAATATTTATGCTCTCTGCATTTGTTTGTAGGATTTTTATGCCCTAATACATCATCAATGTTTTTGTGAAGGTATCACACACACCTGAAAAGTAATTATACTCCTTTCTATTCCCTTTTAATATTCTCTAGAGGTCTATCATATCTAACTTTTCTAAAATTCTGTTCTGTTTTGTTTACCTTTTTATGGTTAAATTCATCTACATTTAAGAAAGGTAAGTTGAGGTTCCTCAATCTTATAATTTTAATATCTATTTCTTCCTATAATTCATTTAACTTTTCCATGAAGAATTTTAATGCTCTGCTATTTAGTGCATACATGTTCAGTACTGATATTAATTCCTTTTCTCTGATACCTTTCAGCAAAATGCAGTTTCCATGTTTACCATTTTATTAGCTCCATTTTTGCTTTTACTTTGTCTGAGATCATGATTGCTGTCCCTGATTTTTTACTTTAGATGGAGCATAATAGATTCTGCTATGGCCCCTTATTTTAACTCTGTCTTTTTTCTTTCTGTTTCCCTTTTCTTCTCTGGGTGCTAGGATGCTCCTGGTTCCTGTCACCATATGCTCCTTGCCAACCCCCACCCTGTTGTTGGCAGAACTTTTGGTCTTTCCTAAGCTTCTCTGAGCTGAAAAAATGACTCACTGTGACTTTTTCTTAGCTTTCCCATTCAAAATTCAGTCTGACACATTTTCTAAGTTGTTATGGATGCATATTGGGGAGCTAAAGCAAAAATGCTTCTTTTCATTCTGCCATGACAGCTCTGCCCTCCTTCAATTAGATTGAAGGTATTTATTAAGTTGGTATAGTAAGAATGCTTTTTTTCAATACTCCTTCCCCCAAAGAGAAAACCTTGTGATATACTTTCCTGCCAGTATCTACAGAGTACACGGAAAGTAGGTTCAACCTTAGAATATATATCAATATGTGAGATAACTCATAGTTCTTAGAAGTTCTTTTTTTTTCTCCTAGAGTGCTCAAGATGCTACCCTTTGGTATGATACAGTTTTTCTGATGGTCTCTTTGTAGAACATTGAATCTATTTTCTCCATTTTGATCTGTTTTTATCTCCCCCATGTGACTCTTCTCTCGGCTGTTCCATGGATTCTGCTAGGATGCTGGGAATGTATGAAATCTAAAATGTTTATGATCTCCTAAATCCATGAGGTACTCTTCCTGCTAAGATTGGGAGTGGGAGGAAGAGAAGGAGGTGAAGGCCAAGGTTTTCCCTCGACCCCAAGTCAAGCAATTTCTTTGAAAATCTCTATCCTATTATGCTACATTGCCTCTCTACAAAGAATTTGAATGACTATGACGGTGATTTTAGATCTTTTATGTTTTTTGTATTTGTGTGTAGATACTTTCGGTTCTTTTGTGCCTTGTGAGAGTTTTGTGATGGAGGAAATCTATCCTAAACCTGATACCCACTTTGTACTTTAAATGCTTTTTCTTACAAGGGACCCTGTTACCCAAACTAGAGGGGCATAAGCCATACCTAAACTCTATTTTAATAATTTCCTTGGGGGTTTGCTCCACAGTAGGGGCAAATAGTCAGAGAGTGAGAGAATGCTAGATCCTCTTTCTTGGCATCAATACCCCTCCAGGATGACTCCAAATTTGTTCTGTATGGTCCCAGAGACCTTTATATAAGGCACTTAGACCAATTCCTGGCACATAGCAGGTGCAATATAAATGATTATTCCATTTCCCCACCTTCCCTTGTAAAAGGGACCCTATGAGCCACAAATCACAAAGAAATATAAAAGATTGTTCATAGAATATCTTTGTAAAATTTTACTATCAGGAACTTGATGTAATAGAAAGAACAACAGTTCTTTTCTTTCTAGAAACAGAATACCTGAATTCAAATCCTATCTTTGATGCTTACAATCTGTATAACCTTGGGCAAGTCATAATCTCCTTGTGCCTCGGTTTCTTCACTTATAAAATAAGGGTATTGGACTAGATAGCCTCTGAGATCCCTCCCCTGCAATAAATCTATGATTTTATCTGCTTCAATGATTCTTATCAGATAGTAGACTCCTTTCTTATTTCTCACATCCCCAAAGAACTACATCATGATGAGAGAGAAAAGTAGAAGGGGAAGAAAGAAAATTTCTAGAGTAATGTATTGGATATTTCAGTAACAATAAAGTCTCCATGAACATCTATTGAAAGTTGTTATAATGTACATATGCATATAAATATAAAATGTTTACATGCATAAGTTTTCTAGCTAATTCAAATATCCCTATTCTTACTTTTTAGAAGGAAACAAAGAAATGGCATTTAAAAAACGCTATTCTTTCCAGTAAACAGCAAGTTTTTACTCCCCTCTACTAGTCACAAGTTTTCAAGCAAAAATTTCTCAGAAGGAAACAGAACTAATAGGAAATTTAACAAGGAAAGACTCCCTCATTAATAAATCTGGGTGAGAGATTATTTGGGAAAGCAGAATATGTAGCAATATATGAACTGACAATGTTGTTCCACATTTTTACCTTGAGTAGTATGTAACAGAAGTGATATTTGGTGGGAGGACAGTCTCACTCTTATCTATACAATGGCAAAGCTGCAGAAACAGTCATCTTCAAAGCATTAGAGGAAGCTGGAAATTTAGAAAACATTAAGATTTATATTTTTATTGCTTAGTTGAGGCAACAAGGGCTGGCATCCTGTACCATTCCATACCCTTTTCCTCTCTCTCTGTCCAGAGTTCAGCTTTTGGACAAGCTTGAGTCTTGATATGGAAAGTAGTTCACCTAATTCTCAATCACTCCCACCAACACTTCCCAAGGAAAGTTATTATTACAATCATGTTGCTTTGGCTTTCATTTATGTTTTCCCAAAAATAGGGAATCAGAAAAAATATATACCCAATGACCAAATACTTATCAAGGATGGAACAGTTAGCTTATTTTCATAAAGAAAAGGGAAGGCTAAGCAATAAAGAATCACAAAGTGATTAGAACAGAGTCCAGTAACTTATAAATATCTATTGGGAAGTTAATATTCAAGCCCTGTTGGAGCACTTTTTGAAAGTCTGCTATTTAGTCAGTTTACATTTCACCTCCACTAAGCAGAGTTCTATTAAATATCCATCAAGATCTTCTTTCCAGTGACCTCTCTCTGTGTGATTCCTGTTCTTCACTTGGTATCAGTCTATTCCTGTCACTGCTTAGGTTTTTCTCAACTTGTGCTGGTCAATCTTCCCAGATCAGCTGCTTTCTCCCATTTCTCTGACATGACAGGGATACTCTGGCCACCGCCTTGACAGTGAGAGATGCTGCCAAAGTAACTCCAGGCCTCTAGGCCTCTCTAATTCTCACAAGGCCTCATTCAAAAAGAGAGAAGACACAAAGGGATGGCAGCTCTATGCCTAAGTAAATCATGTATTTGTGGCTTGAAGCCATGTCTACCTGACCTTCCAGAGAGCTCAGACTATCTTCTTGCTCTAAAGTCAGAAGAAAGTGGAGTGCCGAGTATCCGCCTTGGTTTATCCACAAAGTTCAGTCTCAGCAAAACCAAATGGAGAGACTCAGAAGAGTATGAATCATAATAAACAGAGCGAAGTAGAACTGTGTATGCTTTAAGGTAGAGAAGGGAAAAGGAGTGAGGGAAATAGGAAATGGCCAAGGGAAAGATCAATTATGTTTCATTTGTAAGTAGGCAGTGATTTCTTATGCTGAAAGGAGCCTACTATTGTGTGGAGTGGGAAAATTCACATTTCCATTACTCATTGAGGAGAAGGAGGCATACACACATACACATCCAGAGAGAGAGAGAGAGAGAGAGAGAGAGAGAGAGAGAGAGAGAGAGAGAGGGAGGGAGAGAGGGGGAGAGAGAGAGCTACTTCAATAAGATCTTAAGTAAAATGGCTCATTGAACAATAAGGTCCATTTTTCATGTGCTTGATCATCATATGTGTCTTCATTCCTCAGTTATCCTAATGCCTTAGTTTTAAGGCATGTGGAAATAAACATTGTTCAATCTAAGAAGTATAATTTTTCACATCAAATCACTCTGAATTTGTGAAATGCATTATGCAATTTTTAGGGGACTGGTCATTGAGGGCTCAGTTCTTATGAACATGTGAAGCTTCTTCTACCCCATATTGTCCACTACAAAGTAGTGACTATGTGGACTTTGGAAAATGCAGAGATACTCTATGACTGTTTCCTGTCCACTTACTATAGAATCAAGAGAAATATTTTGATTGGTTATTGAGAAGAAATAAACGTGCATAGAAGGCATTAATTGGCCAAATCAGTGTGTTTCCCCCTAGTGACCATGGCAAGGACTGCTGTGAGTTTCCAAAATAGGAGAAAAAAGTAGCAATGGAGTCAATGGCCTATTGCTACCAGTTGCCCATCTCCCTGTGCCAACAGTGGCTCATTGCTTCTTTTCATTTATTTTTTCCTGATTTTAGATGAAGAAGTATTGAACATGTGTTGTGACTTTATGAGCTTTAAAAGATCAGAAGAGCACACTGCTAGACATCTAAGACCAGTTCATAGCAAAGTTTGCTGGCAACTTACCCTGAGGAGGCACAAGCTCAGCTTTGAAGTATAATGTGTTTGACTCAGCCTAGCATTCTGCAACAAGGAAGCCACAGCACCAGGGGAGTGGCTATGCTGTAACAGGGAGTGGATTTGGTGAATACTTTTTAGCAACTGATTTCACTCTTAGACCATTCTCCCCAGGGAGTGGGGAGGGTGTTCCTGTTGGGGATATGGGTTCATAACTTCTACATTTTGTTGTTTTTCAGTAAATATCCTTTAGTAAGAGCTAATTTGTAAATTGATTATATTGATAGTGGGACACTAATTGATGATACTGAAAAGATATTAACTGGTAATTAATATTGGAGAGAACACACAAGAGTGGAGGCTGGAGCTGATAACATTAGAAGAAAAATTGCCCTACTGCTCTTCATGAATTCTTCTAGAATACTGAGGGGTAGATGTAGCTAGTTATCCCTTTGGGGGGAACCAATTATTCAGTATGAGTGGGAATTGGAATAAGTCTTGTATAAGTTATCTAGACATATAACCAGATTATAATAGCCATCAGAGTCACTACATTTCATTTGTAAATGATGCACTATTGGATTCTACTTTCTAATCCATTTTATAACTTCTTTTAAAGAGTTATCGTTGGGGGGGGCAGTGTTCCTTGACAAAGATACTGAAGTGTTTTGCCATTTCCTTCTCCAGCTCATTTTTAGAGATGAGGAACTGAGGCAAATAGAGTTAAGTGACTTGCCCAGGTTCACACAGCTAATAAGTGTCTGAGACCAGATTTGTACTCAGGTCCTCCTGACTTCAGGGTGGGCACTCTATCCACTGCACCACTTAACTGCCCTTCTTTTAAAGAGAGAGTCCATTTACATTTAACTTTACAATTGTTATATATATCATTTCCCCCCTGTTTATTCATTCATGCTTTAACATTCATAAATACATGCTTTGTGGTTATATAGCATGCAATACATTAAATAATATATAAGTAACATAAATAAATACATAACAGATACATGCTTTATTATTTCTAATTACTTTTTGGTCTAATCTTAGCTGAACTATACTAAATGATATCTTTGTCTTTTATTAATAACAATGTAGGATTTTTAAATTTAACTTTCTGCTTTATCAAAGACAGGATTATCTCTTAAGAATAAATATGCTTCCTTTTCAATCCCCTACTGGTGCCCACCACATTCTTTTTCTTTGTTTGAAATAATGCTTCTGAAGCATTTAATGCTTTAACTAATATAGCATGCTGAAGATTTTTCACATTTCAACCACTGTTATTTTTCTTAATTTGAAAAATACAGACTGTTCTAAATACTTGTAGTTTTGGCTTGGGGCTTGATTACCCTTCAAAGAATTTCTTGAACTTTCCTAAAACTGCTTCTTCTTGTAGGCAGGTTCCTCTTTCTCCCTATACATATTTTCAAATGATTTTTTCAAAATTTGAGTGCTTCTCAGATATCTGATTCTTACTTTCATACATCAGAATGAGTTTTACTAGGCAGAAAACTCTAGGTTCATGGTCAATATTTCTTCATTTTGCAGAAGTCACATTCCATTATCTCTGATTATCCTTGGTCTTCCTTGATAAGTTCTCTGTGATTCTGATTAAAATGTCACAATTACTTCTGTCTTTTTTCTTGTAGCTTTGAGTATTTTTTTCCTTCATTAATCATGTTGGAGTTTAATTACTATGTATCTAAGAGTGTTCAATCTGGGTTTCTTGCTTGTTGTGCTCTTCTCATTTCTTTCTGGGTTTATTGTTTATTTTGATAAATTCTTGAAAGTTTTCATCAACAACTTTCTGGAATATATTGTTTAAGTTCATTTCTTTTTCTAAATTTTCTAAGAATGAAGCAATCTTGAAGTTTCTGTATCTTGAAATGTTCTCCAGAGACCTGGACACTTGAATTAAAAGAATTTTCTAGTTCTTCTAAAGATTTGTGATTTTGAAGTCTCTTTTTCTAGTTGATCTGTGTCCTTTCAAATTAATTTTCTTCTGTAGGAATTGCATTGTTGTTTTTGCTAATGATTCTGGTTTTTATAATATTCTTCATATTGGCTATTTTTATTTAAAATATCAGCAATTTGATTTTTCTCGCCAATATTTTTAAAGCATCTTTTAATTCTAAGTATAACTTCTACTATGAAATTTTATTTTCTAGAAGTTCTTTAATTTATGATTTTTTAAATCAGCATCAATTCTTTATCTATCTATTTATCTTTATATTTATATATACATACACACATATATATATTTATACATACATATATGTATATATTTATACATTTCAGAATGTCCTGTGTTGCTTCCGACTCTAAATCAGAGGTTCTTGACTAGGGATTCATGAGCTTCTTTTCAAAAATATATTTTGGTAACTATATTTTAATATAATTGGTATAACCAGTTAGGAGGCATAGTGACTTAATCTCTATCTGCCTCTTTATAATATTGAGATAATAATAGCACCTCTCTCCCAGGGTTATTTTGAGGATCAAATGAGATAATATTTATAAAGCACTATGCAAGCTATTTAGAGTGATATATAAATGCTATATTCCTTTGCAAGCTTATGTTTTATTTTATGCATTTAAAGACATTCTGAGAAGGGATCCAAAGGCTTCATCAAGCTTCAAAATGGTACCTACCTCCCAGACGTATTGTGAGGATCAGATGAACTAACAATTGCAAAGTGCTTAACACAGTGCCTGGCACATATTAAGCACTATAGAAATGTTAACTATCATCATCAACATCATCATCATTCCTTGTTTTGCTGTAGCTGATTTTGCAGAACTGTTAATTTAGGAACTGTGTTCCTAACACTACACAAATAGTATATGTGCCCTATAGCGGTCAATCTTTGTAGTGTCAATAGCTATTTAACAACAACAACAAAAAATTAGACATATACGTATCTTATATTTTTGAAGTCCATAATAAATGATTTTGGTGTCAAAGATGAGTCCACTTTCAATATCAGAAATCTAAATAAGAATTAATGAACCAAATTAATAACCCACTTACACTTGACACAGTTCATTCTCACTTGGAGGATATCCTTATTATAAAAATGAGAAATGTGGGTCAGTTATTTTAAAAGGTTACAGAGAAATAAGATTCCACCAAGCTCAACTGTCTTTTGCATGTTCAGAGAGTTATTTTGGCTTCACCACAATTCTAGCCATGATCAACACAATATAAAATTGTGTATTAATGACTACATTCTAAATGCAGTACAGTGTCAAATGATCATGCAGTTCTCATATAATATGTTAAAAATTGACGCTCAGTCACATTTCAGATGACTAAGCACATTTTCCTCCTCTTGGTGGAGAGATGGGGCACTAAAGGAGAAGCATACTGTAAAGATGTAGTTGTTTTGTTGGTTTCACTTTACTGTCTCTCTTAGTTAAAAGGAAGAGTTCAAGGTGGAGGGAGATATACTATAAATACAACTGTGTTATAAAAAAGGAAAAAAAATGGAAGCAATGGAAAATAAGCCTATGCTTGTATTTTGTAAAGATTTCTCACAGTTATATCATGTTGAATAACAAATTCATTGGAAGATTCTGGATAAATGCAAATTAGAAGTAGGAATAAATGGATTTCAGCAGCCATTAATAAACTGTCAATATTATCAATAAATTAGTAATGATATTGTGAATAAGTTAATAATATCAATAAACATATTGGCCTTTCAGTAAAGGTCAACTACATGATAATGCCTATGGAAATGCATTGAATACCTTAAAGTACCACATAACTGTAAGGTATTATTATGAAGAATATATCATTTTTACATATGCTTTTCAAAAAAGATGTAGTAACAACTAGCATGCAAACACACATTCTGCAAATTTTTGCCCCAAATTATGACATTTATTAATGCATTATTAAAAAGTCTTCTGTTTTCTATAACACTTCAGCTGATCACCCATTTATAAAATCATCCCTCTGGAAATAACTGTTCCCTATACTACTGTTTTACCTTAAAGTTATGTCTTTGTGAAACCAAATGGCTTCTTTCTTTAGGCCAAATATATATGTTAGACTTCCAACATGAACTTCTTATAATCACAGATATTTATTTTATTTGAGCTGAAGTTTCCCTTAAGTTTTCACTCAGAAGAGTGACAGAGAAGAATGGAGTGAAAATAATCTTTATTTATAGTGCAATAACTAATAATGCAAAATCAAATGTGTTTACAAAAAAGGCACTAAATATAAAAACTCAATCTGAGTTTACTATGCTACTTATTACAATAAAATGTTTATCATTTTAATAGGGCATCCGAACCATTTTGAAATAATTAGTTCCATTCTTTCAGTGGTATTAGAATTGAGGCCTAGAGCAAACCACTTAACCTCTTAGTGCCCTTTGCAGTTCTTTAAGACTATAAAATTGTAGAAAGAGTGCCCACTTGCATTAGGAGAAGAAATTTCTTCAATATGAGTTCCCTATATCAGAAGTTCTTAAGCTGTTTAGTCTCAGGACCCCTTTACACTCTAAAATTATCAAGGATCTCAAAGAGCTTGTTTCTATGTGGATTAGATCTATCAATATTTATCATATTAGTAATTTAAATGTCTTAGATATATTATGAACATAGTTTTGACCTCTCAGTCCCTCTGAAAGGGTATCCAGACTACAATTTAGAAGTTACAGCTCTATACTAGAAAAAAAATTCAAATTCAAATTTAAAGTCTATCAAATGACATTACTGAATTCTCAAAACTCTGAGAAGCATAAATTAAACCAGCAAGCAAGTTTTCAAAAGAATAATTAAAATCAATTCAAGAAACATCGATTAAGTACTTAATATTTACAAGGAACTATTAATAGCAGACTTAGGAAAAGATCTCTAGTTAAAATTTTAAACTCCATTTGTTTTGTTTTTATTTTTGTAAAAAAAATTATATATATCTTACAGAAGAAAATTAGATGAATCACTATTTAGTCAAGGAGTACTTAACAAAAGAGTTATGGGCCAAGCAATCTCTCCACATATATTGTGCAATTGAAATTTGAGGAAGCTGTAAGTAACTGTATGGTTTGGAAAGGAAATAATAACATTGTGGTTTGAAACACTATGGTATTTTCAGGAAGATATGGTTTCCTCAGAGATTAGGTCTACTCAACAACAGCATAACTTTATGAAAATGCAAAAAAGGGGGTTTCAAATAGATGAGTTTCTATTTTACTATATATATATGTGTGTGTATAATATATACATATATGTATATATGCACATATATACATGCATGCACACACATATAATATAGGGTTCGATTTCTTTGAACTGAAGCATTGATTGGATAAATTAAACAAGTGGATCATTTTAAAGTTATCTTTTAGATGTAAACTTTAAACTTTAAAGTTTGTATGTGCTTAAATACATAAAGTCTTCCTACATGTAACTGGGGAAAATAAAATATTAAACTGAAATTTTTTTTTTAAATTTCTGGTCACCCTGCCTTAGTTATAGCTCATCATTTCACTTGGCTACTGTCCTGGACTTCATCATTGTCTCTAGCAACTCATTATTCTGCAAGATGAAATCAATTTTGATTTATCATACCTCCTCAGTACCCCTCCCGTTGGTGCCCCTTCCTTCCTCTGAATACAGAGGACAGAGGATGGATACTGGAGAGCTCCTCCTAGTTCTTCCATTTAAGGAAGAATCCAAGGGCAGCCATCATTTCCCACCTAGCTGCAGGCCTTCATTATGTCCCTTATTTTCTCCCCCAACCCTCTCTACTTCACTCCTTCCAGTTTCTTTTTATGTATTGTCTTCTTCCATTATGTTGTGAGATCCTTGAAAGCAGGAATTGTCCTTTCCCTTTCTTTGTATCCCCAGAGTGTAATAGTACCTGACACATACTAGGTGGTTAATAAATATTTATGACCATTGACTATTGTTCAACTTATTTCATCTCAATAAGCATTTTATATACTATCTAGAAGACTATTTTGCCCCAGAATTAAATCCTATTTCCTAGTGTAGGATGTATATATCTTCCTTTTCTTTACTTTACATATCCTTACTCTTAGAAGAATTATTAGAACTCTGCAGACCTCTTTCTGATTAAATCACTGCAATTAATACTTCAGTAGATAGCCAAAATGTCTGTCTTCCACTGACAAAAATAGCAGGTATACTTTCATTACTGCACAATTGCACTGTAACTGCGACTAAAATAACTTAGGTTTCAAATTAAATGAAAGATGAATGTATGAAAGATGTAAAAATTCAACATATTTCTATGAAGTATCTACTGTGTGGAGAACATAGTTGGATTCTTGAGAGGTATAAACTTTAGTTATACTTCTTAAGTGATTTTTAGCTCAGGTTACAAATAACTTGGCACCCAAACTGTATAACCTCACAAATCTCTTACAGGTCATATGGTCGGTCACCTATTTATTCTCTAGGCTGGCTCAATCACTCTAACCTGCCTTCATATTGGCAGGCTTAGGTTCTCAGAGAAGAACCACTGCCATTTATTTATTATTACTTTTCTTTTTTTCAAAAAACTGCGACAATTTACTTTTTTTTTTTTGTCCTGCATGGTTTTCATTTTGATTTCTTGAAATTTGGCTCTGAAAAGACAGGCTTTTAAAAGCCTTAAAAGTGTTTTAAGTGGAGCTACCAAATCACTCTGGCTTTCAGTGAATGGCCAATAATTACCTCAACCCAAGCCTCTGTGGCTCATTGTTTAGGTTTTCATGGTTTAGAAAGAGTATAAATAGCGACTGTTTTCTACTCTGTCCAGAAACTCTGAGGGTGTTCCCCTCCTAGACTGATAACTTTGTGAGGGTAAATTGAACCATCTTTTGTCTCTACTCTTACCCAGCCCTTAGTCATTGAATGGGCATGACCTCAGACAAACTGAGATCTGGGAAAGACCTTAATTTAGAAAGGCCAAGGTCACCCACTGCATTCTGGGCCATTGCCACCCATTTTGAACTTTGTCTTGCTACTGGACTTCTATGACTCTGGAGAAGAGAGGGAGGCTAATGACTTTTCACAGATCTGTCCCACTCATATGCAATTCATACACTAGTTAAGATATCATTTGTCCTCTTCAAGAATGAAGGCCTAACAACAACAAACACAACAAATACCATGTGGTTACACTCAAACTCTCTCAGCATCCTAGCGGAAACTCTACTCACCACTTTAGATTTTTTAGCCCCTGCTAATATGCTTCCAATTACACAAAATCAAGAATGATGGCAAATTTGTTCCTTATACATAACCATTAACAAAAAGGAAAAAAGAAATAATAATAATATCACAGGTATTCATAAAATAAAGAAAATATATGAATAACAAATACATCACAATCTATAAATGAACCTGTATCAAACATATCCCACCAATGCACTCAGTACCTGTCAACAAGGCACATGAGCAAAAAGAATGCACATGCTCAGGATAACTCAGAACTCTGGAACTCTGAAATTCATTGTCTTTCAGTCTCAGCAACTTTCCATGAAAAATTTCCTTCATGAAAACATGTCTTTGTTTAACAAGATACTTTTATGGTCCAACTGATTTGATCAACATTGAGTTTGATTCGGACCTCATTGGGCACATCTCAGCCAAGCTGGTTGATCTGCTGGGTGATTCCTCTGACCTCTCTTCAGGTGGACTTATCCCTCCACAAAACCATCATCTAAGTTTAGCTGGTGAAGTACTGGTCTATGTTGAAACCTTTCATGTCTTTTTGAATTCAGACTATAGGTCTTCTTTATAAACAATTCCACCTTAGTTCGGTTAGTAATCAGATTTTTATTTTCTGTATAAAAACAGATAAATCATATTTGTTCCATAGTCACTAAACAATTTTAGAATACATGTTGCTCAAAAATACTACAGTTTTCACATTCAAAATGGAATAAGAATTGTTTCATTATTATAATTTTGATTTTTGGAGGGGGGAAGGCAGGGCAATTGGGGTTAAGCGACTTGCCCAAGGTCACATAGCTAGTAAGTATTAGGTGTCTGAGGCCAGATTTGAACTCAGCTCCTCCTGACTCCAGGGCCAGTGCTCTATTCACTGTGCCACCTAGCTGCCCCAATAAGAATTGTTTCAAAATAATGAGTCAAAGTAACTTTTTATTAGAACTCTTTTTTAAAAATTAATTTATTAGTTTAGTTTCAGTTAACAAGATTCAATTCCATAGTTCCTTGATTTTCAAATTTCCTTTACTTCCCTCCCCCCTCCCCACACGACAGCATATAGTCCAGTATAGGATCTGAAAATGCATTCATATTAGACATTATTCCAATTACAAAGGCGTATTGTACTAGGTGGTATGAAAGATGGTAAGGAAGAAATAAAACCAAACAATGAAAAGAACAAGATCATTTAGTTTGCTTCCATCAGGATTCAGGCTCAGTTCTTTCTAGTTATATCTCTGGATGGCGCATTTCTCACTTTCTTGAGTCTTTCGGGATTAACTTATATCACTGCATTGCTGAAAAGAGTCCAGTCTGTCATAGTTGGTCATCACAGATATGGTATGTCTGTGATTGTATACAAATTTCTTCTGATTCTACTCTTCTCGCTCAGCATCAGTTTGTATAAGTCTCTCCAGGTAATTATGAAATCTGTCACCTCCTCGTTTCTTATAGCACAATAATATTCCATTACATTCATATACCACAACTTGTTTAGCCATTCCCCAATTGATGGGCACCCCTTTAGTTTCCAATTCTTTGCAACCACAAAAAGGGCTGCTAAAAATATTTTTGTACATGTGGGTCTTCCTCCCACTTCTATGATCTCTGGGATATAACCCTAGAAGTGGTATTGCTGGGTCAAAGGGTATGAAATTATTTATAGCCCTTTGGGCATAATTCCAGATTGTTCTCCAGAATGGTTGGATAAGTTCACAACTCCACCAGCAATGCATTAGTGTTCCAATTTGCCCACATCCTCTCCAGCATTTGTCACTTTCTTGTTTTGTCATCTTAGCCAATCTGACTGGAGGGATGTGGTATCTCAGAGTTGTTTTGCTTTGCATTTCTCTAATTAATAGTGATTTAGAGCATTTCTTCATATGCTTATAGATATCTTTAATTTCTTTCTCTGAAAATTTCCTGTTCATATCCTTTGACTTCCAGTGGGCTCCGTCACTCCGGATTCCACTCAGATTCTCCCTTTGAGCCTTAGTGACCAAGGAGCTCAGCGAGGTTACTCCAGAACTCTTAATAAAGCAGATTTAACTTAGCATCAAATTGCTCTATGTGAAATATCAGTACCTGAGATACTTTGAAGCTGTAATACCTAGTATTGCATGATAAGAGAGGTATAAATAAAATGCTATATTAAGACCAAGGGGTGAAAGATCATTAAAGCCTGGGGAAGTGAAATTGGGAAAACAGATGGTATTTCAGTTGATCTTTAAAAAGTAGGTAGAGGGGCGGCTAAGTGGCACAGTGAGTAAGAGCGCCGGCCTCGGAGTTGGGATGACCCGAGATCAGATCCGGCCTCAGAAAATGAGCACCCACACATAAATAATGACTAGCTGTGTAACCTTGAGCAAGTTACTTAACCCTAATTGCTTTTTTTTTTTTTAAAGCAATTGGGGTTAAGTAACTTGCTCAAGGTTACACGGCTAGTCATTTTGATTTATGCGTGGGTGCTCATTTTCTGAGGCCGGATCTGATCTCGGGTCATCCAAACTCCGAGGCCAGCACTCTTACTCACTGCGCCACCTAGCCGCCCCTTTAGGGCAATTGGGGTTAAGTAACTTGCCCAAGGTTACACGGCTAGGTTTTTGTTTGTGCGGATTAAGTGTTGGAGGCCTGCTCCGAACTCAGGTCCTTCTGATTCCAGGGCCGGCGCTCTATTCACTGCGCCACCTAGCCGCCCCCCTAATTGCTTTTAAAATAAAATTTAAAAAAAGTAGGTAGGAAATTAAGAGAGGATGATCAAGGCATTAGGAAAACTTTAAACAAATATAAATTGGTAAGGTACAGAAAATATTCAGGGTAAAACAATTTGTCTGTTTTAGCTGGAGCATGAAGTATGGGAAAGGAAGTAGAATGAGGTTCACCTAGAAAGATGATATAGAATTGGATTATGGTGAGTCCTGATTGCTAAATGTAATGATAATGGTAATTTGAAGATCTTCCCTGCCCCTTAAGAGGCTGAATGTAATCACATGTAGCCTATGGTGGGAGAAGCTTGATGAAGGGTAAAGCACAGTCCATAGGAAGCTAGAAGTCAGAGCAATTAGAGCTGGAGGGAGGAGAGGATGTACCCAGGGTGTCAGCTAGGCTTGTGAATGTTGGTTTGTGGGGAGGCTAAAGGATCATGTGGCTTCATGCTGTGCTATAGTCCATTAATTTCTTTGCTACTATGATGGATTTGACTTTCTGGTGTTGAGATTTGGTTTTTTGGCGCTTGAATAAATGTTTTGCTTCTGTCTCCTGTATGGAGAGTCTGTTATATTTTACAATTGAGAGTTATGCCAACATATTTACATTTGCCATTGGCACTACGCTAGGTTAAGAAGTTTGCTTACTTGGTAGACAATGGAATTATTAAAAGGTTTTAAATAGAGTAGTGATATAAGCAGGTTTATATAATAGGAGTTTTAGTCTAACAGTGATGGGAAGGAGAGGTTGTAGGGGTCCCACAGAAGAGGAGAGAAGATCCGTTAGGAAACTATTATAATAGTCAAGGTTTTAAAAAATGAGGATCTGAACTAGGTTGACAGTATGGGAATAAAGAAGACAGAACAGATATATGATATTGATAAAGAATTGTAGAACTTGGAAACTGATGAGCTAGGAGGTGAACATTGGAGAATATTTGTACTACATGCAAAAATGGTACAGTCAGAAGAAGATACAGTTTTAAGGGGGAGATAATACTTTCAGATACTCTGTGCCTTCCTAAAACTCCCCTCCCTACCACCATTACTTCCCAATTAAGGAATAATAATGAAATCAGTACTGTCACTATTACTAGAAGGGTACATCAATCTACTCCCCTATAGTTCCTCTCATCATCTCTGTAACTTTCCAAACCAAAATGCATCTCCTTAGCCACCACTCCACTATGTATGTTGTTTACCGTTATTAGAATATAAGCTACTTGAGAGCTGGCACTGACTCTGATTTTATAATTCTATCCATAGTGCTTAGTACAGAGTTTGGTACATAGTAAGCATTCAGTAATTTTTTTCCCCAATTCATTCATTCATATACATCAACTATTTCTCAAACTATAAAATGGCCCTTTTATTCATTCCATTCTTAATAACTTTCAGATTTTTTTCTTCTATGACTTTACTTAGTAAGCTCATTCTAATTTCCTTTCCAAGCATATTTTGCTCTCAGTTTTTCTTCCTCCCTAGCCTCAGTTCCTATTGTCTATTTTAAACATTATCCCTTTTAGTATATTGTGAGTCCCCTTTGTAGGACACATATTGATAATGGGGTAATGAATAACAAAGCATAGAGACAAAGTTGGATTCCAGAACCAAAAACATTAGAATAGGTGTGTGTCTAAGAGAGAAAATGGATCAACAACCACATAGGAAATTAAGAGTCTAGAAAATATATAAATCAAAATATAGAACAGAATCAGTAATGCAGAAATTAGTCAGGTAAGTTAGAGCATAGCAAAAGTAAGAATAAATAGTGAATCAGAAACAAGGTGGTTAGCAAAACAAAAAATCAAAAGACTACAAATATTGAAAGTCTAAATGAGATGATTGTCAGAAGTCTACACAGATAGCATCATTATCACAATATCATAATAGTTCATATGTCTCTATTATCTGAAATTTTGCAAAATATAGACATAGCTAAGGAAGACCTTGTGTACTCTGGTTTTGGGGACAGGATACTGTTTTCTGAATAAAATATTTAGAAAAATAGCATAATATACTAGAAATATAACTCATCTTGTATTCAGGAGAACACTGAATACTAACTCTTATACTTACTAATTATGTGACCCTGGGCAAGACACTAAACCTCTTTTTAGCCTTTAGTCTCCTTATCTATTCAAGAGGTATAATGATTGTAATAATAAATGTGCTATTTACCTCAGATTGTTTTGTGATGAAAGCATATTTTAAACCTTAAAGGAAGAAAAAAAACACCTTAAAGGAATGGAGCAGGACCAGGAATTTCGCTGATATAGGGAATGCTCAGGTGAGGAAACTTCTTTTACCAATGTAAGCTGGCATCTTCTCTTCAACTTAGAATCTTAGTCAGCTACCCAGTCAACTCACCATGTAAACAAGCATTTATTAAGCACTTACAACTTGCTAGGCACTATAAGTGCTGAGAATACAAATAAGAAAAACTGTCAGTTCCTGCCCACCAAGAAGCTTACATTCTAACAGGGAAAGTCATTATATAAAAGAAAGCTGCAAAGAGGGGGAAAGAGGGGGCTGGTAGAGAGAAAGTAGCTGGTCAGAGGCATTGTGTAAAAGGAAGTCAGGGTAGGATATGGAAAGAACTGACTAATCAGAGAAAGGAGTTGAAGGGACATAGTGATGATCATCCTATGTGAAAAAGCTGCTAGAAAAGAGTCATGTTCCAGGGTGAGAAGTCTTCTGGAGCATGGTGGAGAAAGAAGTTCAGAAAGTCAGGAATTGAGCTGAGAAAGGAACAAAGAAATGTCCAGAGCAACGAACGTGGAAGTAACTTTCTTATGGGTCACACAGCTACTCTGTCTGAAGCAGGACTTGAGCCCAGAATATCCTGGCCTCAAAGCCAACTATCTATTATACCATCAGGAGATGCACCAGAAAGGAAGAAACAAGGCAAAACAGAAAGAATGAATAGAAGGCACCAGTACCATGGTAACCTTGATTCTAAGACTAACTCCTGTCTGAGCCAAAAACTTAAGACCAGAACTAGGTTTCAAGCAGGCATGCAGAGGGAAGCAGGGGAGTAAGTATACTTACTGGGTGTGCATACACATGCATGTACGTATGCACATATATACACATTTTTATATATGTTCATTTATGTATATTTGCAGAGAGAGAGAGAGAGCAGTTTCTGATCATATAAACTTCCTTCAGAGGCTTCAGAAAAAACTTCTGGGATACATTTCACCTTGAACTTTGAAATGAACTCATTATCATTTCTTCTGCTCCACTGACTATGAATGTTCATCAGTTATGATTTCCATGCTTTCAGACCATAACCTCTTTTATGAAAAGACTCTTATAAATGTCCAATACCATTTAGGCCTTACTTCCCTAAAGGTGTTCATTGAAGGTTTTTGTTGGGGGCAGAGAAAGGAAAGGGGAATGGATCAAATGAGTCTACTTGCTCAACAGTGATGATTTTCTGTTTTGAAAATAATGCTGCATGCATTTTTATGGTAGTCCCTAAAGCTGCTGTAGTGTACATATGGAGATCCTCTATGTAGGACTGAAATAATTCTATCCAAGATAATTAAATATTTCAAAGATAGCCATGTTTAAAGGGGTTGGGGAATGGGGGCTGGAAAAGGATGTTCCAAACTTCCAAATTTAGAATCTCTGAGAGTTACAGGCCTACCATACTGCAAATAAAACCTTCTGGGGTTCATTTTTTCCTCCTTTCTTCTCCACAAAACAAGATTTCCTAGTCAAAAGAAGAAAAGCCTAAAGGAAAATCTTAAAATAGACTCTTGAGACTTTGAGGGCATCAAATAGCTTTTAGGAAACAATGTTTTGATGAATTAAATTTAAGAGAATCAGAAACATATGGATTAAATTTCCCTTGAAATACACATGAGTACGGCACATACCACAACTTATTATAAATCTGGAAACCATTTATTGATTTCCCAGAGCAAACACAATTAGGGAGCCCAAACAATGTATCTTCCCTTTTCTTGGACTGATGCATACTCACTGTACAGGAGCCATTCCTTAAATTGATTTCACAATGATTTTGCATGGTTACTCAGCCAAAAGAACTATATTTTCAGTGAATTCAGGCAATTGCCCTGATGTATCACTATAACGAATCAGCATATTGAAATTGTAGTAAATAGGTAACTATAGAGGCTTAAATCATATTGATAAAATTGTACACTGGATTTTAAACAAACCCATATCATTCATTAATGTAAAGCCATTAATGTAAAAGTTTCAGAAACTGTGACGATGTTTCAGTATGACTTTTGGAATTACATTCTGTATGTTAAGACCACAACTACTACATAATTATTACCTTTGTAATCTTCTTTTTCTCACTCATTGAACATCTGTCTCCGAGGAAACTTACATAGCTTTGTAACCTTTGTGTGATGGACTCATATCATACAAAAAGACCTGGATATATTTTGAGGGATTTCCTACTTCTCCAACTCATTGTCCACATCCAGATAATATGGGAATTTGGTTATGTTTCATCCCCAAGGGAGTTGTCATCAAATTCCCCCCCATGCAAGTGCATGGGTCACAAAACTCAAATATGGAAAGGTTTGTGTATGGGCTATTGAAAACAAATAGAACTTGGGGTACCTGGGGGTACAGTGGATAGAGCACCAGCCCTGGAGACAGGAAGACCTGAGTTCAAATCTGGCTTCAGACACTTACTAGCTGTGTGATCCTGGGCAAGTCACTTAACTCAGTTTCCTCAACTGTAAAATGAGCTGGAGAAAGAAATGGCAAAACACACCAATATCTTGGCTAAGAAAACCCCAAGTGGGGTCAAAAGAGTCAGACAAGGCTAAAACAACAACAAATATGATCCCATTCAATAAGAAGGAAGGAATATTGTACTTAACTTGGTGACCATATAGTCTAAGCTAAGCAAAAATCTAAGGAAAATGACAAATCCTATTGAATTTTTGATTAATTGAAATATTATCCCCAAATTATTACCTCTTTCTAGGTAAATAGTTTATCTTATCAGTTTAGAGGTTATGGTTAGTATGGATTTTTAAATTTAGATTAAGTCTGAGGACTTTCCTATTGTGAAAACCCTAATTATTCTCCAACATTTCTATATTTCATTGAATCCTACTTATGTGAGCTTGGTACAATGGGGATAGTTCCCCACTAGAACGGATAGAAAATATTTCACTGTACAAAGTGTTTTATTTCCCCCCCCAGGATTCAGTTTCATTCTATCCCCTTTTGATTACATTGTAGGTATTGTGCATATTGTTTTCTAGTTCTACTTACTTTATTCTTCATCATTTCAAATGTCTCCTTTTGTTTCTTTGATTTCCCTATTTGTTTTTTGTCATTGATTTTGAATCCTAGCTTTATCAAAGCAGTTAGGTGTCATGGTACATAGAAAGCCTCAGGTACTTATCAGCTGTGTGACCATGGGCAAGTCATTTAACCTCTCTCTGCCTCAGTTTTCTCAGCTGTAAAATGGGAATCATAGTACCTACTTCCCAAAGTTGTTGTGAGGATAAAATGAGATAATATTTGGAAATCATTTAGCACAGTGCCTGGCACATAGTAGGTACTTAATAAATGCTTGTTCTCTCCTTCCTCCTTTACTTATTACCTATATGATATTTGTCAAGCCATTTAATATCTCCAGGTCTCAGTTTCCTTACCTGTAAAATAGAGTTAGACAACAGAAGTCTCTTTGAGCTCTAATCTATGATTATATGATCTTATTTGTTTTAATTCCATATTCCAATCTATACATGCAAATATATAAGTTTAGCCTTTTATTAGAGATATTTGACTTTCCTTTTCAAAATTGACAATTTTCCTTCTTAACCTAGCTCCATTGATTTTATTTGTACAAAATATTTTTTATTTTACGCATTTGAAATTATTTGTCTTCTGTCACCTCCTCTATCCCTAATATAGTTAAGAATTCTCCCCCTACTGTGAACTGATCCAACCATTCTTCAGAACAATTTGGAACTATGCCCAAAGGGCTATAAAACTGTGCATACCCTTTGGTCTAGGAATAGCACTTCTAGGTCTGTATCCCAAGGAGATCATAAAAAAGGGGAAGGACCCACATGTATAAAAATATTTATAACAGCTTTTTTGTGGTGGCAAAAAACTGGAAATTGAGGGGACACCCATCAACTGGAGAATGACTGAACAAGTTGTGGTAAATGAATTTAATGAAATACTATTTTTCTATAAGAAATGATGAGTAGGCAGATTTTAGAAAAACTTGGAAAGACTTACACGAACTGTTGCTGAGTAAAGTGAACAGAGCCAGGAGAACATTGTACATAGTAACAGCAACATTGTGTGATGACTTTGATAAATTTAGCTCTTCTCAGCAATGCATTGATCTAAGATAATTTGAAAAAACTCATGATGGAAAATGCTTTTCATATCCAGACAAAGAACTATGGAGTATGAATGTAGATTGAAGCATCCTATTTTCTCTTTTTTTTTTTCCTTTCTCATTTTTTCCCCTTTTGTTCTGATTCTTCTTTCTCAAAATGACTAATGTGGGAATATGTTCAATATGATTGTCTATATATAGCCTATATCAAATTGCTTGCCATCTTGGGGAGAGTAAAGGGAGGGAGAAAAAAATTGGAACTCAAAATCTTATAAAGGTAAGTGTTGAAAAAAAAGTCAGTATTTTAAAAAAAATAGTTTTTCCCCCTATCAATTGTGGCATGGCTGAACAAGTTATAGTATATGATTATAGCTAAATATTATTGTGTTATAAGAAACTATTGTGCTATAAGAAGTGGATTATTTCAGAAAAACCTGAAAAGATTTATATGAACTGATGCAAAATGAAGTGAGCCAGGAATACATTGAATATAGCAACAGCAATGTTGTATAATGAACAATTGTGAATGACTTAGCTATTCTCAGCAATACAATGATCTAAAACAATCTCACAAGGCTCATGATGAAAAATGCTATCTGCCTCCAGAGAAAGAACTTATGACTTCTGAATACAGACTGAAGCATGTTGTTTTCACTTTTTTTCTTTTCATTTCTTTTTTTTTTTGGTGTAAGTTTTCTTCCACAAAATGACTGATATGGAAATATGTTTTAGATGATTGTATATGTATAATCTACATCAGATTGTTTACCATCTCAGGGAAGGGGGAGAGTAAGAAGGGAAGGATAGAATTTGGACATTAAAATTTTAAAATACCTGAATATAAAAAAATGTTTTTTACATGTAATTGGGGGAAAATAAAATATTTTAAAAAACAAATAAAAAATAAAATATCTCATAGATGTTAAAAAAATAAAATTCTCACCCTATCCAAAGTTGTGAAAGGTACCACTTTCTAATATACTTTATTTTTTTCTAATTTTTCTAATTTTCTACTTTTTTTCCTAGTATCCTTCTCATGCCTAGCATAGTGGTTGGCAAAAAATAGGCACTTAATAAATATTAGACTAAATTAGATGTGATCTTTTATATCATAGTAGTGAATTCATTAGGCAATTATTATGAAATATGTCATAATATTTCATATGTTATTATTGCCAAACTACTTTTCAATTGCTATAGAAGTTCTTGTTGAATAGAAACTCTTTTCCTATGGGGTTCATGCTTATGGCCTTATTTAATATTGGGCTTCTGAGCTTATCAGTTCTGATTTTTGCTTATCTAATCTATTCTACTTTTCTACTTTTAATCGATATTAGATAATCTTCATGGCTACTGCTTTATATTATACTTTGAGGACTTCAAGTAGTTTTGACCCTTCATTTCTACTGTTTTCATATTCTCTCTTAAAATTTGGTATTTTTTATTTTTTTGTTTTTCCATCAGAATTTTATTATTTTAATGTCTAGTTCTATAAAGTAATCCATTGGTAGTTTGATTGGCAGAGCATGAAAACTAAAAATTTAAGTAGTATCATTTTAATTGTTTTGGCTCCTCCTAGTCATGAACAATGAATATTTCTCCAATTATTTGTCTTTCTTTATTCTTGTAAAGAGCATTTTGCAATTGTATTTAAATAAGACTTCGGTGTGTCCATATATTGATGGGAGAGGTGTGCTGAAGCTAGCTGGAATTCCTTCTGGAGAGTCAATTGTTAAATTTTCAGTTTGAATATTTATACTTTGGAAATTGACAAGTGTTACAAATTAGGGATTGGTTTATTGTCTCATTGATTGTCTAGAGTCTAGACTGAAGAGATGAGAAAAAATGTTAATGTAGATTAATGTCAAAAGTATCTTGTACATACCTCTTTTTTATTTTTTATTTATTTTTAAGCAATTGGGGTTAAGTTACAGGTTACATGGCTAGTCATTATTTATGTGTGGGTGCTTATTTTCTGAGGCCGGATTCGATCTCGGGTCATCCCAACTCTGAGGCCGGCGCTCTTACTCACTGCTCCACCTAATCGCCCCCATACCTCTTTATTTTTAAAACTACTTGTTGAACATTTACTAGAATATTTCTGGTTAACTACCAGATATTTTGTACATTTAAAATATTTTGAAAGGATTCCCTCTTTCTATAATTTCCTACTGATTTTTGTTATTGCTATATAGAAATGCTGATGAAGGTGGAGCCAAGATGGCGGAGTAGAAACAGCTCTTCCAAGCCTCTCTGCCCCCAGATTCCCCACAAACTATGTAAAAAAGGACTCTGAACAACTTCTGGAGCCCCAGCACCCACAGAACGACACAGAGAAGCTAACCTCCCACTGAGGACAGCCCAGCAGCCCTGCAGGAAGGACCAGCGCAGCGGTCTGGGAGCCGGCAGCGCACAGAGTGCAGGAAGCAGAGCCGAGCGGAGCCCAGGTCTGCGGGAACTGAGGTTTTAGCCCCAGGGCGGCAGGGCCAGCAGCCAGCTGGAGGAACCCCAGAACACCAGGAGCTGTGGCGACTCCAGAATTATCAACATAGACATGCCTAGGACAAAGTAAGAGGTTAGTGTTTTATGGACTTTAGGACCTGTATTTGGGGAATGCGTCAGCTCCCTCCCCTGGGGGCTAGAAGCCACTGAGGAGACACGCCATTTTGTAGTTTTCAGAGGCAGCTCAGGCTCCCAGCCTACAAATTGTGGGGAGATCCAGCGATCAGTCTTGGGGGGTAATCGCTCTTGCTTTAACCTCCCTGGATCTGGATTGTGATCTAGGGTGGAAGTTGTGGGTGGGTTTACAGCTTGCCAGAAAAGGAAGTTGCCCCCCACACGTTCGGGACGAAAATTCCGCTTGCTGGCCTTAAAGCCATAGTGTGGCAACAAGCCCAAAAGTCAAGCAATTAAGTGGCAACATGCCAAGGCAAAGGAAACAGAAAAATGCAACCCTAGACTCCTATTTTGGGGGCATAGAGCGGAAAAGGACTGTGAGGTCAGAAGTCCTGCTCCAAAAGCCCCAGGGGAAAACATGAGCGGGTTGCAGGCCATACAGGACCTTAAGAAGGACTTTAAAAATCAAATAAGAGAAGTGGAGGAAAAATTGGAAAGAGAAATGAGAAGGATGCAGGAAAAGTATGAAATGAGGGTCAACAGCCTGACTGAGGAAAACAACACCTAAAAAATAGACTAACTCAAATGGCAAAGGAGGCCCAAAAGGGCAATGAGGAGAAGAATGCCTTAAAAAGTCGAATTTGCCAGATGGAAAAGAATCTCAAAAGTTCACTGAGGAGATTCATTCCTTCAGAGTTAGACTGGAGCAAATGGAAGCTAATGACTTTATGAGAAATCAAGATGCTGTTAAGCAGATCCAAACAAATGAAAGATTAGAAGGCAATGTGAAATATCTCATGGGAAAAACCACTGACCTGGAAAATAGATCCAGGAGAGACAATTTAAAAATTATTGGACTACCTGAAAGCCATGATCAAAGAAAGAACCTAGAAATCACCTTCAAGAAATTCTCAAGGAAAACTGCCCTGATGTTTTAGATCCAGAGGGTAAAATAGAGGTTGAAAGAATCCACCGATCACCTCCTGAAAAAGATCCCAAAAAGAAAACTCCCAGAAATATTATAGCCAGGTTCCAGAATCCCCAGATCAAGGAGAAAATACTACAAGCGGCCAGGAAGAAACAATTTCAATATTGTGGAAACACAATCAGAATAGCCCAGGACCTGGCAACTTCTACACTGAGGGATCGAAGGGCATGGAATATGATATTCCAGAGGGCAAAAGAACTGGGAATGAACCCAAGGGTCACCTACCCAGTAAAACTGAGTATTTTGTTTCAGGGGAAAATATGGGCATTCAGTGGAATAGAGGACTTTCAAGCATTCTTGAGGAAAAAACCAGAGTTGAATAGAAAATTTGACATCCAGACGCAAGAAGTAAGAGATGCCTGAGAAGGTAATCAGGGAAAAGAAATCGAAAGGAACTTATCATAGTTGAACTATTTACATTCCTATATGGAAAAGTAATATCTGTGACTGATGATATCTTTCTCACCATGAAAATAATGGAAGAAGGGGGTGTGGTCATATGAATACATATATGAATGTGTATGTATATGGTTACAGTTATATATGGATAGAGGGCATAGGTTGAATTTGTTGGGAAGGGAGAATACTCAAGGGATGAAATTATGAGGTGAGAGAGGAAAGTGGCAAGAGGAGATGGGGAGGGACATGGTAGAGTAAACTATCTCATGTAGGGGAAGTGGTTGCAAAGGAGGGGGAGAATAAGGAAGCCTAAAAAGGCAAAACCACATTCACATTGAATTGGGTTCAGGGAGAAAATGACATACATACTAAATGGGATATCTCAACCTGCAGCAGGATAGGGGGAAGGGGGATGAGAGTAGGGATGATGGATGGGAGGGCATCCTTGGGGGAGGGGAGGTTGGAAGTACCCACTATAGAAGAGGGACAGGATCATGTAGGGAATGGACCAGGTGGGGGGTGGGATGAGTGGGAGGGAATTATAAGCAGCCTTGTACAATATATCTACCACGATAATGTTTTGCATAGCTAGACATGTACAACATATACGGAATTACTTATCTCCCAAGAAGGAATGGGTGACAAGGGAGGAAGGAAATCGATCTGAAATTTGAGGTCGTAACATTAGATGTTTCAAATATATATAAATACTATTATTAATACTGTTTTGCCTATAAATGGGAGACAAGATGTGCAGGCATTGGGACACAAAGATTCATCTTCCTCTAATGGAAAAGTCGATGGGGGTATGGGAGAAGGTATGGGAGAGAGCAGATTGGAGGAAGCAATATCTTGTGGGACTGCTATTCTGGGAGGTTGGGTAGGGGAATAATGGGGGGAAAATGATTGTAACTCAAAATCTAGCGGAAATGAATGATGTAAAACAGAAGTTAATAAAACATTTGTTTAAAATGCAAAAAAAAAAAAGAAATGCTGATGAATTTGGGGATTTATTTTTTATTCTCCTGTCTTATTGAAATTATTGCTTTGATTAATTTTATTGCTGATTATCTGATATGTTCTGAGTAATCCATTTTGTCACCAGTAAAAGAAAGAATTTTAAATTTACTGTCATTGAATTTGGCTTAGGGAGGGAATGACATATACACTAACTAGGGTATCTCACCCTATAGGACAGTAGTGGGTACAGGGATGAGACGGGGATGATGGAGGGAAGGGCAGGTTGGGGGGAAGAGAAGTTGGGAGCACACATTCTGAAAAGAGACAGGGTCAAAGTATAGAATAGAACAAATAGGGGGTGGGATAGGATGGAGGGAAATATAGTCAATCTTTTACAATATACCCACTATGGCAATGTTTTGTGTAGCTACTCATATATAACCTATATTGAATTGCTTGTCTTCCCAGTAAGGTTGAGTGATGAGGGAGGAAGGGAAAGAATCTGGAATCCAAAGTTTTTTTTCTTCTTCAATTTTTAATGCTTTATTAACTTCTGGTTTACATCATTCATTTCCGCCAGATTTTGAGTTATAATTTTCCCCCACTTTTCCCTTCCCCCCACCCCAGAATAGCAGTCCCACAGGATATCCCCTCATCCAATCTGCTCTCTCCCATATCTTCTCCCATACACCCTTCAAATTTTTCAGTAGGGCAAGGTGAACCTCTGTGCCCCAATGCCTATATATCTTATTTCCCAATTATATGCAAAATAGTATTAATAATAGTATATATATATATATTTTTTAGCAATTGGGGTTAAGTAACTTGCTCAAGGTTACACGGCTAGTCATTATTTATGTGTGGGTGCTCATTTTCTGAGGCCAGATTTGATCTCGGGTCATCCCAACTCCAAGGCCAGCGCTCTTACTCACTGCGCCACCTAGCCGCCCCTTTAGGGCAATTGGGGTTAAGTAACTTGCCCAAGGTTACACGGCTAGGTTTTTGTTTGTGTGGATTAAGTGTCTGAGGCCAGCTCCGAACTAAGGTCCTTCTGACTCCAGGGCCGGCGCTCTATTCACTACGCCACCTAGCCGCCCCTATTTATATATTTTTAAACATTTGATTTAAAAACTTTGAATTCCAGATTCATTCCCCTCCTCCCTTGTCACACAACCCTTACTGGGAAGATAAACAATTCAGTATAGGTTGTACATGTGTAGCTATGCAAAACATTACCATAGTAGGTATATTGTAAAAGTCTGACTATATTTCCCTCCCTCCTATCCCACCTCCCACTTGGTCTATTCCCTACTTTGATCCTGTTCATTTTCAAAAGTGGGTGCTTCCAACTTTCTTCCGCCACTTCCCTCCCACCTTCCCTTCCATCATGCCCCCTCTCATCCCCCTCCCTCCCCACTCTCCTGGCGGGTGAGATATCCTATTTAGTATGTATATCATTCTCTTCCTGATCCAAATTCAATGAGAATAAGGTTTTGCCTTTTTGCCTTCCTGTTCTTCCCTTCCCCTGCAACCATTTTCCCTTGCCTCTTCTATATGAGATAGTCTACCCCACTCTGTCTCTCCCCATCTCCCCCCAGCCATATTCCTCTCTCACCTCTTATCCTCACCCTTTACATATCCCTTCCCACCAAATTCGACCTGTGCCCTCTATCTATGTATACCTGTAAATATATATACACACATTCACATATGTATTCATATGCCCATATACCCTTCTTCAACTATTTTCATATTGAGAAAAGCTTCATCAGTTACAGTTATCATTTTTCCATGTAGGAATGTAAATAGTTCAACTTTGATAAATTCATTATGATTTCTTTTCCCTCTTTACCTTCTCAAGCATCTCTTGCTTCTTGTATCTGAATGTCAAATTTTCTATTCAACTCTGTTTTTTTTTCCTCAAGAATGCTTGAAAGTCTTCTATTCCACTGAATGACCATATTTTCCCCTGAAACATGATACTGAGTTTTGCTGGGTAGGTGATTCTTGGTTTTAATCCAAGCTCCTTTGCCCTCCAGAATATAATATTCCAAGCCCTTCAATCCCTCAGTGTAGAAGCTGCCAGATCCTGTGTTAGACTGACTATGTTTCCACAGTATTCAAATTGTTTCTTCCTGGCTGCTTGTAATATTTTCTTCTTGATCTGGGAATTCTGGAATCTGGCTATAATATTCCTAGGAGTTTTCTTTTTGGGATCTTTTTCAGGAGGTGATTGGTGGATTCTTTCAACCTCTATTTTGCCCTCTGGTTCTAAAACATCTGGGCAATTTTCCTTGAATTTCTTGAAGGATGATTTCTAGGTTCTTTCTTTGATCATGGCTTTCAGGTAGTCAAATAATTTTTAAATTATCTCTCCTGTATCTATTTTCCAGGTCAGTGGTTTTTCCCATGAGATATTTCACATTTCCTTCTATTCTTTCATTTGTTTGAATCTGTTTAACAGCATCTTCATTTCTCATAAAGTCATTAGCTTCCATTTGCTCCAGTCTAACTCTGAAGGAATGATTCTCCTCAGTGAGCTTTTGAGATTCTTTTTCCATCTGGCAAAGTTGGCTTTTTAAGGCATTCTTCTCCTCATTGCCTTTTTGAGGCTCTTTTGCCATTTGAGTTAGTCTATTTTTTAAGGTGTTATTTTCATCAGTCAAGCTGCTGACTCTCATTTCATACTTTTCTTGCATCTTTTATATTTCTCTTCCCAATTTTTCATCCACTTCTCTTATCTGCTTATTCAGGTCCTCTATGGCCTGTAACCTGCTCGTATTTTCATTTGGGGCTTTTGGTGCAGGATTTCTGACCTCACAGTCCTCCTCCTGTACCATGCTTTGATCCTCTTTGCCCCCAAAATAGGAGTCTAATGTTGAATTTTTCTGTTTATTTTGTTTCCTTTGCCTAGGCATGTTGCCACTCAATTACTTGACTTTTGGGCTTGTTGCCACAGTAGGACTCTGCCAGAAGGAGGAGCTTCCAAACGCTGGGGTTTTCTCAGCTGCTGGAGGTATTAGTTGGGCGCCCTCTCTGAAGCCTCCACACACTCTGGCAAGGTGGTCACACACCCCAAGACCTCTACCCCAGACCACAATCCAGATCCAAGAACGTTAAAGCAAGAGCAATTACCCCCAAGACTGATCTTCTGGTCCCCCTACAGTCTTCAGGCCAGGTACTGAAGCTTCCTTGTGGCTTCGGCTGCAGGGCCACAACTCCTCAGTGGCTTCTCGTCCCCAGGGAAAGAGGCTGAGGTGCTCTCCCCACTAATGAGTCCCAAAGTCCATACTGCACTAACCTCTCTCTTTGTCTATGGCATCTATGTGTTGGTAATTCTGGAAACGCCACAGCTCCTGGAGTTCTGGAGTCCCTCCGGCTGGCTGCTGGTCTGGCCACCCTAAGGCTACAACCTCTGACTCACATGGGCCTAGGCTCAGCTCCCAGAGTGCTGCACTCACTGCTCCCTGCCAGGCTGCTGGGCTGTCCTCAGCAGGAGGTTAGCTTCTCTGTTTCATTTTGTGGACTCTGGAGCTCCAGAGTTTGTTCAGACTCCCCTTTTACATGTATTTGGAAATGGTGTGGGCCAGAGTCCTGAGGAAGTGCTGTTTCTACTCTGCCATCTTGACTCTGCCCCTGGAATCCAAAGTTTTAAAATCAAATGTTTAAAAAAATATCTATCTATATCTTTATTTATATCTATATATCTATATCTATATCTATCTATCTATCTATCTAATTATTTTACATGCAACTGGGAAATAAGATATACAGGCACTGGGGTCTAGAGATCCATCTTGCCCTACTGGAAAGTTGGAGTGGGGATGGGGGAGGATAAAGGGGAGAGCAGATTGGGGGAGGAGGTATACAGTGGGATTGGTGTTTTGGGGTGGTGAGTAGAGGAAAGATGGGGAGAAAAATTTTAACTCAAAATCTTGTGGAAATGAATGATGTAAACTAAAAATAAACATAAAATTTAATTAAAAAAAAGAAAAAAAGGTTAAGTGATTTAACAATGGTTATACCATTATTAAATATGTGATGCGATATTTGAACTCTGGTATTCCTGGCTCCAAGCCCAGCACTCTGTTCACCTCACACCAGGACCTAGGTTCAAATCCTACCCCAGAAACCTACTACCTGTGTAAGTTTAGGCATGGCACTTACTCTGGCTAGACTTCAGTTCTTCATCTCTAAAATGAGAGGACTAGATTTATCAGATACCTTCTGGTGACTCTTCCTGCTTTAGATTTATGATTTATTGCACATACTGACTCCTATTGTCCCTATATGGACCTATTTTGTTTAACTGTTTTTTCTTTGCTATAAGGGGGTGTCCATTAGAGAAGGGCAGGGAATCAGGAAATTATAGGGGTATTTTTAAAAAGTCATTGATAAAACTTAAGAAAAGGAAATAATTTTATATCATCTTTCTCAATTTCTAACAAAAACAATGTCTTTAATTTGTTTTGCCTATCTTATTGCCATCATTAGCATTTCCAGAACTATATAAAAATAGTAGGGAGAAGGGATATTCTTATTTTTTCTGATATTCATTATGAATGTACTTAGTGTTTATAAGAAATAATGCTAGTTTTAGATTTTAGGATCTTTTTCAGGAGGTATCTGTGGATTCTTTCAACCTCTATTTCCCCCTCTGGGTCTAAAATATCAGGGCCATTTTCCTTGAGAATTTCTTGAAGGATGATTTCTAGGTTCTTTCTTTGATCATGGCTTTCAGGCAGTCGAATAATTTTTAAATTATCTCTCCTGGATCTATTTTCCAGGTCAGTGGTTTTTCCCATGCAATATTTCACATTGCCTTCTATTCTTTCAGTTGCTTGGATCTGTTTAACAGCATCTTGATTTCTCATAAAACCACTAGCTTCCATTTGCTTCAGTCTAATTCTGAAGGAATGAATCTCCTCAGTCGCTTTTGATATTCTTTTGCCATCTGGCAAATTGGGCTTTTTAAGGCATTCTTCTCCTCATTGCCTTTTTGAGCCTCTTTTGCCATTTGAGTCAGTCTACTTTTTAAGGTGTTATTTTCCTCAGTCAGGCTATTGACTCTGATTTCATACTTTTCTTGCATCTTTCTCATTTCTCTTCCCATTTTTTCCTCCACTTCTCTCATTTGGTTTTTAAAATCCTTCTTATGGTCCTTTATGGCCTGTAACCCACTCATATTTTCATTTGGGGCTTTTTGTGCAGGAGTTCTGACCTCGCAGTCCTTCTCCTGTTTCATGCTTTGATCCTCTTTGCCCCCCAAATCGGAGTCTAATGTTGAATTTTTCTGTTTATTTTGTTTCCTTTGCCTAGGCATGTTGCCACTGAATTACTTGACTTTTGGGCTTGTTGCCACAGTGGACTCTGCCACCAGACAGGGGAGCTTCCATCCCAAATGTTGGGCTCTTCTCAACTTCTGGAGGTATTAGTTGGGTGGCCTCTGTGAAGCCTCCACATACTCTGGCAAGCTGGACTCACACCCTAAGACCTCCACCCCAGACTGCAATCCAGATGCAGGGAGGTTAAAGCAAGAGCAATTACCCCCCCAAACTGATCGTCGGATACCCCTACAGTTTGCAGGCCAGGAGCTGAAAGTGCAACTGAAGCTGCAAAATGGTGGCCGTGCCATGTCTCCTCAGCTGCTTCTATCCCCCAAGGGAAGAAGCTGACATGTTCCCAAATATTGGTCCCAAAGTCCATAGGGCATTAACCTCTCACTTTGTCCTAGGCATATATGTTTTGATAATTCTGGAAAAGCCACAGCTGCTGGTGTTCTGGGGTCCCTCCAGTCAGCTGCTGGTCTGGCCGCCCTGGGGCTAAAACCTCAGACTCACGGGAGCCTAGGCTCAGCTCCTAGAGCTCTGCACTGGTGGCTCCCTGCTGGGCTGCTGGGCTGGCCTCAGTGAGAGGTTAGCTTCTCTGTGTTGTTCTGTGGGTGCTGGGGCTCAGAGGTTGTCCAGGGTCCCCTTTTATATGATTTTGAAGTAGTGTGAGCTGGAGCACCATGGAAGTGCTGTTTTTACTCTGCCATCTTGGCTCTACCCCCTAGTTTTTTATTTTAAACATATACTTTTTATCATATTAAATCATCACATTAAACTTATAATATTGAATAATGATAATGCTAGTTATAGAAGGAAAAGTATCAATACTATATTCTATATTTTAGGCACAAGTCTTCGAGGACCAATTTTATTCCACATCTATCTTATGCCTTTGGACACATCCCTCTAATTTTTGCTTTAATATTCATTATTTATGATTTATTTTATCCTTGAATGGTTTAGGTAATTGTATCATATTTGTCTCATAGAAGGAATTTGCTGGTGCTTACATTCTCAATTATTATTATTTTTGTTTTGCTTTTTTTTGGGGGGGGGAAGGCAGGGCAATTGGGGTTAAGTTACTTGCCCAAGTCACATGGCTATTAAGTGTAAAATGTCTGAGATCAAATTTGAACTCAGGTCCTCCTGACTCCAGGGCCAGTGCTCTATTCACTGAACCACCTCCTGCCCCTACATTCTCAATTATTGAGAATAATTTGTGTAACATTTACTTGCTAAACAGCTTTTAGAATTCAACTATAAAATTATCTAGGTTATGATTTTTTTCCCTTAAAAGTTTCTTAAAGCTTTATTCAATGTATTCATTTGAGTATAAAATAAATTAACTTTACAAATACAAGATGGAGGAGGCATGATTAGACAGAAGTTTGAAGAAAATACAGGATATTTAATGTACCAAAAACTGCGTTATGAAACACCAGGGTTATGAGGCAAACAAAACAAAACAGAAAAACTAATGTGATCCTTGGTAGCATTAAAAGAGGTGGAGATTTCAAGAATGAGGTGGTCACAGTCCTTCTTCACACAATCATTGTCAGACCTCATTTAGAGGACCGTGGTCAATTCTGGGCATTGAATTTTAAGCTGGAGAACATTCAGAAAGACTTCCTGAATGAGTGGGTCAAAAAACGAACCATAGAAATAATTGTGATTGAAGTCTGGTCAAACTATGCAGATCTGTAGTAGAAAGCCAGGAGCTTCCATTATTCTTCATCACAGATTTCTGGAAACAGGTTACTCAAGTCTTTACATGAGTTGACAATAGTCCCTTGAGCATGCTCTGGGAACTGGACACTTCCTTAAACTATTAACAACTTTTTGAAAGAAAACTGAATGAGAAAAAATACCACAAGTTTTGGGATGCAGCTAAAGCAGTTTTTAGAGGAAAAATAATACATATGAACACATAGATTTACAAAATTAAAAAAGAAAAAAAGAGAGAGGACTAAAGATTTGAGTATGCAACTAAACAACACCAATAAACTAGTTGCATTGTGAGGAGGGTACCATGATTTGGTCTCCTTGGGGATATGCTACAGTATTCTGAATCTGGAGTTAGATGATTTGAATTCAAATTTCACCCCTACTGCTTCCTACCTCTGTCACCTTGGGCAGGTCACTTAATTTCTCTAGGATTCAGTTTCCTTATCTGAAAAATGGAGGAAGTTCGATTGGATGGAATTCTAGCCCTAAACCCATGCTTCTGTGTAAGTTATGGGGAAACATTTTCTGGGAAAAGGACAATGATGTTACTCCATTGTGAAGGCTGTCTGAAATTATGAAGCCTCCCCATGTTCCCTGAGGGCCATACAGATTTGGGTATAGAAAACAGTTCTGAAAGCAACATAAGTATAATTTTCCAGGGTTACAAATTTTTAAAGGTGGCACAGTAGATAGAGTGCCAGGCTTGAAGTCAGGAAGACTAGTCTTCCTGAGTTCAAATCTGTCCTCAGTCATATACTAGTTGTGTGACCCTGGGCAAGTTCTTTAACCTTATTTGCCTCTGTTCCTTATCTGTAAAATGCACTGAAGGAGGAAATGGCAAACCACTCCAGTATCTTTGCCAAGAAAATGGGATCAGGAAGACTCAGACGCAACTGAAAAACAACTGAACAGCAATACCACACATTTTAACTGGATGGAGAACAGGAAGGTGTACCCAAGAGAAGCCTTGTTGAGATTAATGGCTTGTTAACAAGCTTAACAAGCTTAACAAGGTTAATGGATGAGGTTGTTCTGGCTTGGAAGGCCTCAACCCCATTAACATCACATTTCAAGATGATTGATTGAATCAGGACTAATCACACTAGGATTTGGGCTCTAAAATGGTGTTGACTTGGCCAGACAAAAGCAGGTAAACACATCAGACTCTGGATCACTAGAAAAAAACCCAAGGAGCCCTGTCTTCCCCAACTCCGTGCTCCCCCATCAACCACTAACTCAGGGCCTAGGGGAGGATGGTCTCAGATGTTGTAGATTTTAAAGTAGGTTATTTTCTTTTATTTATTTATTTATTTTTAAAATTTTTTTGCCTTTTTTTGGAGGGGGAAAGCAGGGCAATTGCAGTTAAGTGACTTGCCCAAGCCACAGGCTAGTAAGTGTTAAATGTCTGAGGTTGTATTTGAATTCAGGTCCTCCTGACTCCAGCGCCGCTGCTCTATTCACTGTGCCACCTAGATGCCCCTTTATCTTCTTTTATAAGCAGATTTAGAAAGACATGGAATCTAGTGGGTGAAATATAAATCACTGTGAGTAAAGGCCTTTCCAACCTCAGATAGGGGTTGAACCAGAAGCTACATCAGATTGTCCATTGACCCAGGAAAAGTCTGCCCCCAGTAGACTTTAATAGGAGTGATTCTATCTTCTGGCTCTTACTTCTCAATACTGGACTTTGTAACATGTAACATTCTGTCACTGTGACTTCCCCTACCCTGAGGGCCCTTTTCTCCAAAGAAATGGTTGTTAGAACATGGGCTTACCTAGGTGAACTTGATCCTGGGCGTCTGGATATCTTTTCTATTTGTTTTCTTCCCCTGAATGATGGAATCCTAATAAAACTACCCCTAGCCTCAATATTCAAACTTCATTATAGGCTTGGCCCTAGTGAACAGGAGGCCCACTGTACCTACAAACTTCCAGCCCCCCCCAGCCCCCCCCCCCCCCACCAATATCCTAACTTCTTTCTATATGCCTCATTGCTCACTGGAACAACAGGTGTGTCCCTGAACTCTTAGTTCCCATGGAAACAGGTGTGTCCATATGATGGGAATCCAGCTACTGCCTCTACCTGGTCACTGGCCCCAGACATATTCCTGCAGAAACAGATGTGTTATTGTATTCAATCATAATCTCATCATCCATCTAGCCCAAGACAGGACCACAATAGCTGGAGGGCAGAATGACCAGAATGTTTAACCACCAAACCATAGATGAGACCCCTCCTCCATTACCTAATTCCTTAACAAACTCTTCCTCCATTACCTAATGTCTTAACAATCCTCCTGTTGCCATTTAAACCCAGGGACGCCAAAAACTGTTGAGGTGGGGGCGCAAACATCCTCCTGACCTTTTAATATTAATGATATCCTCTATTCTATGTAAATTTCTGTTGTGTAATTGCATCTTTACCCTATATCCATCTTGCTTTCTCTAAAGTTGCTGGTTCTTCTTGGAACTTAGTCCACTTCATGAGAGGCATCAATCTCAATAAATGCCTGTACTTGGATGAGAGGTGGTCTGACTGAATTCTTTGAGATGGTTCCACCACAACACATCCTGCAACCGTTTTGGGTAGGCAGAGCCCCCACCTCAACAGTTTTTGGCGTCCCTGGGTTTAAACCGCAACATGAATATAGGTGAGTAGACATCAATACTAATATAGTTACTTCTAGACTTGGAGGCAATTTTTTAAGTTGGAGAGGTTGGGAGCTCCTGGGTTTTTCAGTTGACAGCCATTTTGCCAACAGAGGCACTCTCTACAAGCTACTATAGTACTTCTTAGGGGATAAAATATCCACCATCATAAAGAACCACCCATCTCTGACTTGCCTTGTCAGAAGAAAGGGGCTTTGAGAGAGGCAAGGCAATACACAGGCAAAAATGAAATGCTTATTCAGCAGTCCTTCAAAATGTTTCATGTTTTAAGTGTTAACCTGCTCAGCCAGAAGAACGGTGCTTAAAAGTTACTGCTAATTTAAATATTGATTAATGTGTATTTATGAGTCTTTTTTTGTTTAACATTTCTGTTTTGTGGAAGAAATAAATAGCTGTCCTGTATTTGATAAATAGTGTGCCTCTCAACTCTCTTTAGGGGAACACACTAGACATAAGCCAACTTTAAACTTTAATTGATTCTCTCCATGGCTCATGATAAGAGTGTAAAGGGTCAAAGATTCAGAGAGAGAGAACAAGGCTTGTACTCATCTGTATGGAGCCAGGTTCCCTTAAAATGGAATCTGTTTACATGTTTTGATCAGGTCAAATCAAGTCAACAAGTATTCTTGAAGCCCATTCTATGTACCAGGCATTGTGCTAAGCATTAGAAGACAAAAAGGGGGGTGGCAGTCCCTGCCTTCAAGTAGATTATAATCTAATCAAAGAGAAAATCTGCAAACAATTATGTACAAACAACAGAGATATGAGATAAATTTGAGGTGATCTCAGAAGTGAGGCACTAGCCTAAAGGGGGATCTGGAAAAGTAGACGGAAGTAACAGGTAAGATGACTGATATGTAGGAAGAGAAGAATTTATGAAGGGCTTTTTTTTTTTTTTGCTTTTTGGAGGGCAATTGGGGTTAAGTAACTTGCCCAAGGTCACACAGCTAGGTTTTTATTTGTGTGTGCATTAAGTGTCTGAGGCCGGATCTGAACTCAGGTCCTTCTGACTCCAAGGCCAACGCTCTACTCACTGCACCACCTAGCCGCCCCTATGAAGGGCTTTTAAAAGTCAAACAGAAAATTTTATATTTGGTTTTGGAAGTAACAGTTTCGGAGTTTACTGAATGGGGCAGAGGAGGTAGAAATGGGTGGCTACCATGGTCAGGCCCTGTAATTTAGGAAGGCCCCTTTAGTAGTTGACTGGAGGATGGACTGGACTGCCTAGAAACTAGAAGACTGAACAACTAGCAGGCTGCTGCCCCTGTTCAGGTGTGAGGAGACTGGGGGCCTGAACTAGGGTAGCAGCAGTGTCCAGATCTGGGGAAATCTTTAGAAAGAGGGGGTAGGTACCTTAGCTTACTTCACTAGTAAGTTCTGTGTTGTTACATAAACATATGAATAATGCATTCACTCTGTCTCTTTATATATGCATACATACATACATACATACATACATATATACATATGTGTATATAAAGAAACTGAATAGAAGGGACATTCAGAAAGTTTTCATTCTCTAGAATGTGCAAATTTAGAGAATCCATCCCAAATGTTCACATGGACTATTTGTGCCCAACCTGTGGTAAAGCATTCTGAGCTCATATTGTCTGATCAGCCACAGTCGAACCCATTGAAACTTGACTCTACCCTAGTGATGTCATTTTGGTCCTCTTCTAGAATGCAGGACAACAACAATTTTACATATGTATGAGCATGTGTGTGTGTGTGTGTGTGTGTGTGTGTGTGTTTATGTGTGTGTGTGTGTATAAATATACACATATATGTATATATATGCACACATACACACACACATATATACACACTATCTGAAATATATATGTTTATATCAGACCTGCACAACTTGGCAGTAGGTAAGGGCCAAACTTAGAATAGGATATAAACTTCTTTTGGCTGCAGACAGGATTTTAGTGGGCACTTTCTAAGTAAGGGTATAATTAATGATTAAACTATTTTGCAAATAAATCTCATTAAAAAAAGGAAATTTCAATTAATAACAATTAATTATACTTATTACTTAATATTTTTATTTATCGTGACATCGCTCCTCCCATATGAGAGACAGTCTGATGATGGTTGGTTGCTGTGGGTCATGTGACAAACAGGACAGAGTGAATAGTGGCAACCTACCTGCCAAGTTGCATGATAGGCATGATAGTTACCAGTGGAAGGTGGTTAAGTGGGGCATGGACAAAGTACTAGTTATATCTTTACTTTCTTTTACATCTTCTACATTTTTTGAGGTCCACCAAAAATCCTTTGGTGAGCTGTAAGTGGCCCATGGGCCATATGTTGTATGGGCTTGATATATATGAATATAAAGAAACCAAACAGAACAGGCACTCAAAAGCTCCCCTCTCTCTCTCTCTCTCTGTCATACATGTGTGTGTTCTGCCTCATTAGACATGTAAGATCCTTGGGGGTAGGGACTATTTCACTAGTGACTATATCCTCAGAGTTTAGTACAGTGCTTGGCATGTAGTTCTTGTCATTCAGTGATTTTCAGTTGTGTCCAACTCTTCATGACCCCATTTGGAGTTTTCTTGATAAAGATACTGAAGTGGTTTGCCATTTCCTTCTGATTATTTTACAGATGTGGGCACCGAGGCAACTGGGGGCTGCTATATAGGGCAGTGGATAGAACTTGGAGCCTGGAGTCAAGAACATTCATCTTCTTAAGTTCAAATCTGGCCTCAGACACTTACTAGCTGTGTGATTTTAGGTAAGCCCCTTAACCCTGTTTACCTCAGTTTCCTCATATGTATAATATGCTGGAGAAGGAAAGGGCAAAACATTCCAGTCTGTTTGCCAAGAAAACCCTGAATGGGATCACAAAGAATCAGACACAACTGAAACAAGTGAATAACAAAGCATTTCCAGTGCCACAGAAGAAGCTCTTCACACTGCTCTCAGTAGAATTGCTCTTTAATGGGCACTTTGCATGACTGAGACTGTTTTTCACTGGGCATGGTGGTATTTCTGCTGGACCTGCCTTGCTAGTTCTTCAGTCTTTTAGAATGTAGTGCCTAGAACTTGTCTCAAGAAGGGTAGTTGCCAGCTCTTGAAGCATAGTTGCCACACACCCCTAACAAAAGCCTGGCAGGGTGCACCCCGGCTGAGATTCAACCCCTAATTCTAGGACAGAAGTCAATGCCTTCTGTTATAGCTAACAGATTATATATTTAATTATTTGCACCCCAAGATCTTCTCTGGCTTGTTTGTAAATGAATTTGACAAAGAGCAACAGATACCCTAAGTCAAGTCAGTGTTCACAGTCCTAAGCTTGTTAGGACTTACTGAGTGGTAGTAATGGTGTATTCTATTTTAAGGGTGAAGAAAAAATAATTTTAATTATATGTGGTAATTCTTTATAGTCTCTCTTCTTTGGGTGGAAGGAAGGGAATGAGCTAATTGATTTAGTGACATGGGTGGAGTATTGTATAATTGTGAGACTTCCTGAGGTTCTATAATGAGAATAATATTGATTCATGTAGGTGAATCATATATCAGCCCCTCAGAGAGTGGCCTAAGGTAGAAAAATCATTCTTTTAGGGAGTCATGAGGTCACGAGGGATTCAGACACTATGTTATGAGACTTTTAGCCTTGAGAGAATCATAGACCAGTGGCAGCCTGGGAAACAACTCCTAGACCCAATAACCAAGGCTATCCAGTCTGAAACTAGGTAATTTTCTACCTTGTTGTAGTTCCGGTGATCTTCACCAAGGTCCGCAGACACAGGGAAAGGGGAGGGGAAAGCAATAAGTATTTATACTTTTATATGGTGCCTATTATGTGCCAAGCACTCTTTAAAAACATGTCATTTCATCCTCACAACAATCCTACGATTATCTTCTTTTTACAGTTGAGGAAACTGAGATAAACAGAGCTTAGATGATTTGCCCAGGATCACATAACTAAAAAGTGTCTGAATTTGGATTTGAATTCATCTTCTTGATTCTAGGCCCTTCCTGACTCTATTGCCTGTAGACAGAACTCAGGGGGTTGTTGAACTTACCTGGGGGAAAAAAGTCATATCTTTATTTTCACTCACTACTAACTGAAATTTAGCATTTCCTTCCTATGAATTTCTATGGCTGTAGGCAATAAACTATAGCAATATTAGCAGGAGGTGTGACTCCTGTTACCAAGAGAAATTATGTTTTCATATTGAATTAAATTTGTTGCAGATATCTAAAAATATTTTTATTTTTATATGCATCATGGTTTTTTATTTTCATGTTTATATTCATCACTATTTTGAAATTAGTTATTAAGTTGTGGCTAGGCATAATGTCAGCAATTTAATTTTTAAATGTTTTCATACTTGTGTTTTAAAGCAATTTGTTTCCTTTGTAATTCTATGTCTTTAAATCATTATTCTGAGAAGGAGTCCATAGACTTTACCAGTTTGTCAAAGCGGTCTAGGGTACATAGAAGGTTAAGAACTCCTGTATTATTGGATTATTTCTGAATTTACATATTCTCTTTTGCCTTGTAAACAAGTCCTAGGAAAGAAACTCTTGTTACTTGGCATGTGTGGTAATATGTAACGGGAAGAAAAGATTGAGAAGATCCCAGATTGAGACATCTAGTTAGAGCAGTAAAGGCAAGAGAAGAGTTGCACAAATAACTACGAATCCATTTCATCTGATCTATGAATCCAGGAGGCCAAGCAAGCTTGGTTCAGAAGGTCTCCATATATTTTGTACAGTGTCAGCACACAGTGCTTAATTAGTCAGAGTGCATGTATTGTGTTATGCATTGTACAGTAGAAATGAAAGGGTTGTTCAAAAAACAAGTTAGCAAAGTATTTTTTTAGAAGCTGATTTGATTACAGGACAAGTAAGTCCATGATGTGCTGCATGAGGAATTCAAATTGGTACTAAAAAAAATATGGGAAGCACAGCTGGCTAGACCAAAGATACACAGGGGATGTTGGTGGCTACACAGTTTCAAAGGCATTGAAGGATCATATCTTAAGCTATCTGTGGGAGGAAAGAATGCCACAGCCTTAGAGAAAAAAAAATCTTGGTCTTTATGATTATGATATAAAGTTTCCAAGAAAATATCAATAACCAGTGACTTATAGCCTACTTTCCCATATCTCCTGAATATTTATGAGAATAATCTATGTATGCTATTGAAGAAGGTATGAAAAGGGAACAGATAGACTTTTACAAATGATATTCATCACCAGATCATATATTACAATTACAAAGTTTATTAAAAGGTATTAAGAATACAAGCAAAGTCCCACTGGGACTACTGTTTAAACAAACAAACAAATAAACCAATAATAACATGATTTAGCAGAGAAAATGTCTAACCTAAAAACTCTTTTTCCAGTGTCTCCCATGTATAGGTTAGAATCTTCTGTCTTGTGTCAACATCTTGTGTCTATACACAATCACACAATCTTAACCTTGGTGCTTACAAGGAGAAAGTCATGATAGGCTGCTGATAGTGGAGAAAGCTTCTCTCTCTCTCTCTCTCTCTCTCTCTCTCTCACACACACACACACACACACACACACACACACACACACACAATCTAACTCAGATAACCTCCCAAATGAAATTATTAGAGAATAAGCAAATGCTACCTTGTGTGGTACCAATGCTAAGCACAACATGATTTTAGAGAAGCAAGAATTCTATATTGGCCGGAGTAGCTGCAGATTCATGGGGGAGATGAGTGGTAGAGAACTGTAACAAATATAAACTAGGGCTCACTCCTCATTGGTGAAGAATGGTTACTCTATGCTCTCTGGCTTCATGAGAGGTGAAGTTGGTGAGTGTTTAGGAGAATTAATTGCCCATTGTTCTGGCTTTCAACTTCAAGTGAGGAAGTACTCAGTTCCATATTCTCTGGATAGGTCTCTGAAGTAAGAGAAAGACTCTAGGTTGAAGCCAACTTGGAGATAGAAGATTTGGTACCTCAGTCATATCCCTATCCAGTTTACTTGTGAAAGACTTCAAATAATTTCCCATTGGGTGAGATCTGGGACTCTTTCTGTCTCTTTCCTTGTCCTCAATTGAACCGAACAGTTTTGCTCGCAGTAGAAGAGCTTATTCACTCTGTGTGTCTGGCCTATTCTGTTATGTATAACTTCTCTAATTTCTCTTTCCCATTGGTTTGAATAAATGGCTTTATTTGCTATTCACTATGTATGATGGTTTTTGTGGAACTGGCATTTGGTGGAAAAGAAGTTAAACCTTGAAAGAAAAGAAGTTAAACCTTAAATAAGAATAAGAAGTTAAACCTTAAACCTTAAATACAACAGCTTGAACCTAAAAATTATTTTTCTTATATTAGCCATATTTAGATGGAAGAACAGATTGGCCATTCTTGCAGACCTAATATCCTGCTCCCTGCCTGGCAGGGATCAAAATTTCTCTTGAAGAGGGATGGGTAGAAGAAAAAGAGATCGAAACCTCCCTATGAATCATATCTATAAAGACCATGTGGACACAATATACTTACATTGGCAACACACGTTCCCCCCCACCCCCAACAATTTCTGATCTCAGGGAGATACCATTAAGAAAACTACAAAAACCTATTAAAAACCTAAGTTTTTAGGTTTTAGGTAGTCCAAGGCAACATAGGCATGAGGCCAGAAAATCAGAGGGAAGAAAGAACACTGTATACTAGGATAGTCACATATTTCCATACGTCTTGACTTTGAATTTAAAGAATGAATACAGGGGGGCAGAGCCAAGATGGCAGAGTAGAAACAGCTCATCCAAGCCACTCTGCCGCCAGATTCCCCCCAAACTATGTAAAAGGGGACTCTGAACAACTTCTGGAGCCCCAGCACCCACAGAACGACACAGAGAAGCTAACCTCCTGCTGAGGACAGCCCAGCAGCCCTGCAAGAAGGACCAGTGCAGCGGTCTGGGAGCCGGCAGCGCACAGAGTGCAGGAAGCAGAGCCGAGCGGAGCCCAGGTCTGCGGGAACTGAGGTTTTAGCCCCAGGGCAGCAGGGCCAGCAGCCAGCTGGAGGAACCCCAGAACACCAGCAGCTATGGTGACTCCAGAATTATCAACATAGACATGCCTAGGACAAAGTAAGAGGTTAGCGTCTTATGGACTTTGGGACTAGTATTTGGGGAATGCCTCGGCTCCCTCCCCTGGGGGCTAGAAGCTGCTGAGGAGACACGCCATTTTGTAGTTTTCAGAGGCAGCTCCAGCTCCTGGCCTGTGAATTTGTAGGGAGATCCAGCGAACAGTCTTGGGGGGTAATCACTCTTGCTTTAATCTCCCTGGATCTGGATTGTGATCTAGGGTGGAAGTTGTGGGTGGGTTTACAGCTTGCCAGAAACGGAAGTTGCCCCCCACACGTTCGGGACAAAAATTCCTCTGTCTGGCAGCAAAGCCATAGTGTGGCAACAAGCCCAAAAGTCAAGTAATTAAGTGGCAACATGCCAAGGCAAAGGAAACAGAAAAATGCAACCCTAGACTCCTATTTTGGGGGTATAGAGTGAGAAAAGGACTGTGAGGTCAGAAGTCCTGCTCCAAAAGCCCCAGGGGAAAACATGAGTGGGTTGCAGGCCATAGAGGACCTTAAGAAGGACTTTAAAAATCAAATAAGAGAAGTGGAGGAAAAATTGGAAGGAGAAATGAGAAGGATGCAGGAAAAGTATGAAATGAGGGTCAACAGCCTGACTGAGGAAAACAACACCTTAAAAAATCGACTAACTCAAATGGCAAAGGAGGCCCAAAAGGGCAATGAGGAGAAGAATGCCTTAAAAAGTAGAATTTGCCAGATGGAAAAAGAATCTCAAAAGTTCACTGAGGAGATTCATTCCTTCAGAGTTAGACTGGAGCAAATGGAAGCTAATGACTTTATGAGAAATCAAGATGTTGTTAAGCAGATCCAAACAAACGAAAGATTATAAGGCAATGTGAAATATCTCATGGGAAAAACCACTGACCTGGAAAATAGATCCAGGAGAGACAATTTAAAAAATTATTGGACTACCTGAAAGCCATGATCAAAGAAAGAACCTAGAAATCACCCTTCAAGAAATTCTCAAGGAAAATTGCCCTGATGTTTTAGATCCAGAGGCAAAATAGAGGTTGAAAGAATCCACCGATCACCTCCTGAAAAAGATCCCAAAAAGAAAACTCCCAGGAATATTATAGCCAGGTTCCAGAATCCCCAGATCAAGGAGAAAATACTACAAGAAGCCAGGAAGAAACAATTTCAATATTGTGGAAACACAATCAGAATAGCCCAGGACCTGGCAGGTTCTACACTGAGGGACTGAAGGGCATGGAATATGATATTCCAGAGAGCAAAAGAAATGGGAATGAACCCACGGGTCACCTACCCAGCAAAACTGAGTATTTTGTTTCAGGGGAAAATATGGTCATTCAGTGGAATAGAGGACTTTCAAGCATTCTTGAGGAAAAAACCAGAATTGAATAGAAAATTTGACATCCAGACACAAGAAGCAAGAGATGCCTGAGAAGGTAATCAGGGAAAAGAAATCAAAAGGAACTTATCAAAGTTGAACTATTTACATTCTTATATGGAAAAACAATAACTATGACTGATGATATCTTTCTCACTATGAAAATAATGGAAGAAGGGCGTGTGGTCATATAAATACATATGTGAATGTGTGTGTATATGGTTACAGTTATATATGGATAGAGGGCATAGGTTGAATTTGTTGGGAAGGGAGAATACTCAAGGGATGAAATTATGAGGTGAGAGAGGAAAGTGGCAAGAGGAGATGGGGAGAGACAGGGTAGGGTAAACTATCTCATGTAGAAGAAGCAAGGGGAAGTGGTTGCAAGGGAGAGGGAGAATAGGAAGGAAAAAAGGCAAAACCACATTCTCATTGAATTTGGTTCAGGGAGAGAATGACATACATACTAAATGGGATATCTCAACTTGCAGCAGAATAGGGGGAAGGGGGATGAGAGGAGGGATGATGGATGGGAGGGCATCCTTGGGGGAGGGGAGGTTGGAAGTACCCACTATAGAAGAGGGACAGGATCATGTAGGGAATGGACCAGGTGGGGGGTGGGATGAGTGGGAGGGAATTATAAGCAGCCTTGTACAATATATCTACTATGATAATGTTTTGCATAGCTAGACATGTACAACATATACTGAATTACTTATCTCCCCAGAGGGAATGGGTGACAAGGGAGGAAATGGATCTGAAATTCGAGGTCTTAACATTAAATGTTTCAAATATATATAAATACTATTATTAATACTCTTTTGCTTATAATTGGGAGATAAGATGTGCAGGCATTAGGACACAAAGATTTACCTTCCTCTAATGGAAAAGTCGAAGGGGGTATGGGAGTAGGTATGGGAGAGAGCAGATTGGAGGAAGCGATATCTTGTGGGACTGCTATTCTGGGAGGTTGGGTAGGGGAATAACGGGGGGAAAATGATTGTAACTCAAAATCTGGCGGAAATGAATGATGTAAAACAGAAGTTAATAAAGCATGTCTTTACAAAAAAAAGAATGAATACAATCTGGATGAGCAAATAAAACTGGAAAGAGCATCCTAGGCAGGAGAAATTGCCTCTGCAGGGTTCAGGGGCATACTACTGCTACCTATTTCTGAACATGATCCTTTCTGAGTATACTGCCTAGGACCTCCCTACGTAGGATTGACGGTGTTAAGTACAGGACACAGATCTCCTTCTCATTCCTTCCTGCATCTATGACCCAGAATCAGGTAGTGTGTGACAAAGCCATTAACTAGTACTTGTTCCTGTCTAGTATGGGTCTGAGGATGCCCTACTAAGGGTCTGAGGACTCAGTTTGTTCTGGCAAACAGTTTCTTCCTGCACTGAAATGGTGTGTGTGTGTGTGTGTGTGTGTGTGTGTGTGTGTGTTACAGAAAGTTTAGGAAATTGGCACAATAGAATGAAAGGTTTATATTGGGAAATCGTGAGAAACAAAATTGGATAAGTAATATGGGACTAGATAGGAGAAGGCCTTGAATGTCAGGCTAAATAATTTCCCCTTTCTCCTATTGGTAGTGAGGAGCCTTTGAAACTCTTTAAAAGAATTTAATAGGAAATCAAGATAATGAAAAGTGTTTTAGGAAAGACTTAATCTGCCAACTTTGTGCAATACATTATTAAAAAGAAAGACCAAGGGGCAGCTAGGTGGCACAGTGAGTAAGAGCGCCAGCCTCAGATTTGGGATGACCCGAGATCGGATCCGGCCTCAGAAAATGAGCACCGACACATAAATAATGACTAGCCGTGTAGCCTTGAGCAAGTTACTCAACCCCAATTGCTTTAAAAAAAAAAGAAAAGAATAGAAAATAAAGACTAGAAATAAGGAGACCACTTAGAAGACTGCTGTAATAATCTAGGAATGAGGTGGTAAAGGCATGGGCTAAAACTAATTTAATCATTATAATTCATATAGCACTTTAAGGTTTACAAAGCACTATACAAATATTATTTCATTTGAGATACTGACATAAGCGAATGGAAAGGAAAGAATGAATACCATAAATACTGCAAAAGAAGGAATGATAGTTTGGCGTTTTGGAGGAGAAAGAGGTTTCAAAGATGACTAGTAAGAAATAAAGTTAAATAACAATTCTAGAGGACTCATGATGAAACATGCTACCTACCTCCTGATGGAGAGTGGATGCACTTTGTGAGTACAGACAGGCAATATTGGGTTTTTGGAGATGTCCAATGCAGGGATTTGTTTTGCTTTAGGATATATGTTTGTAATAAGGTTCTTGTGTTTATTATTTTCTTAACTGGGAGGTTATTATTATTTTCTTAACCATGGGGAAGGTGGTGGGGGATAAAGTAGGTCTTTGTGAAAACAAAATAAAATTTAATTTTAAAAAAGTTAAAAAGAAATAAGGAGACAGAGCCAAGATGGCAGAGTACAAGGACACAATGTAATGAAATGCAATGAGTTTCCCTCCTGAAGTCCTAAAAAGATCTAGAAAATCTACCAACCTGAAACCTGATGGGGAAATGCAAGAAAAGTCAGAGTTAATATTTTTTTCCAGCCCAGGTTGGCAAAGAGAGACAGACAGAGAGGTCTAACACTTGGGACAAGGTCTGTTCAGGAGTGCCACATGGGGATCATTCCAGTGCAGGAAGAGGCTATTCATCAGAATAAGCTGAGTTCCCAACCCATACCAGGGCATCCATTGTCAGACCCATACAGGAGCACCTAGATGAGAACAAGTACTAGTTGGTGGCTTTGTTACCCAGTTCCAGATCATAGATGCAAGGAAGATTGAGGCAGTATCTGGCAGTGTCATTTCCAGGTAGGGGGCCCTAGCCAGTATCCCCAGAAAGGATCATATTCAGAAATAAGCAGCAGTGGTGTGCCCCTGAAGCCTGCAGAAGAATAACCAAGGCAAGAATTCCATACTAAAGGGGAGCCAGCAAGCGACTGAACCAATAGAGCTTTCCAGCTACTTGACAGCGATGGAGTTCAGTAGCTATCTAATCTTGCTCAGACTCAAACCCTGGTCAAAAACTTGTAGGGCTCAGACCAGTCAAACTGTGTCTTGAATCATGCCACTTTGTGAATTCTGAAAACTAGGTATCCCAGCTTGAGCTATTCCTGAGGTCCAGGAACAACACAATACTCAATACCACAAAAAAGCAGCAACTGAATCAACCCAGCTTCCCCTCAATAAATGAGCAGAGTTTAGTCCTAACATCAAATTTGAAGTAAAAAAGTGGTCTGGGAGAATGAGAAAGGAAAAAAACAACAAAGAATTCCATCATAGAAAGTAATTATGGTGACAAGGATGCTTAAGACAAACCTAGAATAGAATGACTCCAAAACATCTCTAAGCCTCATATGAACCACACAGCATGGCCCCAGATTTGACTAGAATTCCCAAAAGAGATGAAGCAAGAGTTTAAAAGATGAATTAATTACGTTTTATTTTGGTCAATGAAATGAGAATGCTAGAGGGAAAAATGTTTAAAACAAAATTTAATATAATTTTATAGGAGAAAAAAATGGATCTTTAATGAAATAAAGAACTTCCAAATATTCCTAATGCAAAGACCAGACTTGTACACAAATTTTGAAGTTTTAACATGGTAGTGAAGGGAAACATAAAAAGAAACTACAAATGAAAAATTGTTTAAAGGATTAAACAAGGATAAACTACTTTCAATCTAATATGAGGAGATGATACTTGTCTCCCCACTAAATCTTATCATCCTTAGGGGTCATCAAGGGAGTCTAATTAGACTCTAATTAGGGAGCAGTTCTATTATTTTGATCTTAAAGAGTAGACTGGAAAGAGAGGGCAAGAGGAATGCCCTAGAGGGGTGGGGGTGGAAGGGAAAGGAAGTTTGGGAAAATTATCTCACATAATCAGGGCATGCAAGTCAACATCTATACAAACAAGAAGGTATATGACTAATACTTGAACCTCATTTTCATCTGAACTTGTCCAAGGAGAGAATTATATAGATATGCTGTTATAGTCCTTGAGTTCTCTCAGTCACATCTGACTCTTTGTGACCCTGTTTGGGGTTTTCATGGCAAAGATGTTGGAGTGGCTTGCCATTTCCTTCTTTAGCTCATTTTATAGATGAGGAAACTGAGGCAACCAGGGTTAAGTGACTTGCGCAAGGTCACAAATTTAGTGTCTGATGCCAGATTTTAACTTAAGTAAATCAGTTTTCTGACTCCAAGCTCAGCATTTAATCCACTGAACCACCTAGCTGCTCACTATATATACATAGTCTGGTACAAAAACATCTCACTTAACAGGGCAATGGGAGAAGTAATCTTTGGAAGGATAGATTAGTTTTATTTAAAAAAAAAGACACCCCCCCCCCCCAGGCCCATAAAGGGACTTGAAATGAAACAAAATCAGACCACAGATCACAAAGCATTTATCATCTGAGAAGAACTTGCAGGGGAGAGAGGACACTGCAAGGGATCAGAGAGGGAGATTTCTCATCTGCTCAAAGGGGAGTGGACGAAGGGTAAGATAATATAGTTTCTTTTTAAAAAAATTAAAAATTAAAAAATTAATTAAAAAATTAAAAAATGTTAGTTTCCAATTTCACTTTTATCAGATTTTGAGTTTGAAATTCCTCTCCCTCACAAAATTGCATGAAATCTGACAAAGGTTATACATATATGGTCATACTAAACGTATTTCTACATTAGTCATGTTGTGAAAGAAGAATCAGAACAAGAGGGAAAGACTATAAAAAAGAAAAAAAGAGAAAATAGTCTGCTTTAATCTGCATTCAGACTCCATAGTTCTTTCTCTGGATGTGGATAGTATTTTTCATCATGAGTCTTTTGGAATTGTATTAGATCATTATATTGCTCAGAAGAGCTAAGTCTAACAAAGTTGGTCATTGCACAATGTTGCTGTTACTGTGTACAATGTTCTCCTGGTTCTGTTCACTTCACTCAGCATCAGCTCATGCAAGTCTTTCCAGGTTTTTCTGAAATTTGCCTGCTCACCATTTAAAAAAAATTACTCTTTCCTCCAATTTGCCCTCCCTTCTATCACCCCCCTGCCTTCTCTTATCCCCTTCCCCTTCTATTTTCCTGTAGAGCAAGAGAGATTTCTATATCCCATTGCCTGTGTATCTTATTTCCCAGCTACATGTAAAAATAATTTTTAACATTCATTTTTAAAACTTTTGAGTTCCAAATTCTCTCCCTCCCTCCCTCCCCACCCACCTTCATTGAGAAGGCAAGCAATTCGATACAGGTTGTACATGTGTGGTCATGCAAAAACACTTCCATAATAGTCATGTTGTGAAAACTAACTTTATTTCTTTCCATCCTATCCTGCTTCCCCCATTAATTCTATTCTCTCCTTTCACCCTGTACCTCCTCAAAAGTGTTTGCTCCTGATTATCCCCCCCTCCAATTTCCTGTAGAGTAATATAGATTTCTATACCCAATTGAATGTATATGTTATTCTCTCCTTAAGCCAGTTCCAAGGAGAGTAAGGTTCCCTCTTTCCCTCTCACCTCCCACCTCTTTCCCTTCACTGTAAAAATTTTTTCTTGCCTCCTTTATGTGAGATAATTTACCTCATCCTACCTCTCCCTTTCTTCTTCTCCCAGTACATTCCTCTCCCACCCCTTGATTTTATTTTTTAGATATCATCCCTTCATATTTAACTCACCCTGTGCCCTCGGTGTGTACATATTTCCCCCAACTAATCCAATAATAAGAAAGATCTCATAAATGACAAATATCATCTTTCCATGTAGGAATGTAAACAGTTCAACTTTAATAAGTCCCTTATACTTTCCCTTTCCTGTTTACCTTTTCATGCTTCTCTTGAGTATTGCATTTAAAAGTCAATTTTTCTATTTAGCTCTGTTTTTTCTCAAGAATGCATTAAATTCCTCTACATCATTGAATATCAATTTTCCCTCTAATGGATTACAGTCAGTTTTTCTGGTTAGGTGATTCTTGGTTTTAATCCTAGCTCCTTTGACCTCTGGAATATCATATCCCAAGTCCTTAATGTAGAAGGTGTTAAATCTTGGGTTATCCTGATTGTGGTTTCAAAATACTTGAATTGTTTCTTTCTAGTTACTTGCAATATTTTCTCCTTGACCTGGAACTCTGGAATATGGCTATAAAATTCCTGAGAGCTTTCATTTTGGGATCTCTTTCAGGAGGTGATCAGTGGATTCTTTTAATTTCTATTTTAACCTCTGATTCTAGAATACCAGGGCAATTTTCCTTGGTAATTTCTTCAAAGATGATGTCTAGGTTCTTTTTTTTTGATCATGGCTTTCGGGTAGTCCAATAATTTTTAAAATGATCTCTCCTGGATCTATTTTCCAGATCATTTGTTTTTCCAATGAGATATTTCACATTGTCTTCTATTTTTTCATTCTTTTGATTTTGTTTGATTGATTCTTGATTTCTCATAGAGTCATTAGCATCCATTTGCTCCATTCTAATTTTTAAGGAATTATTTTCTTCAGTGAATTTTTGGATTCCCTTTTTTCACTTGATCAATTCTGCTTTTTTAAGGCATCCCTCTCCTCATTGACTTTTTGGATCTCCTTTGCCATTTGGTCTAATCTATTTTTTTAAGGTGTAATTTTCTTCAGTATTTTTGAGGGGTCTTCTTTACTAAGCTGTTGACTCATTTTTCATGATTTTTTTGTTTCACTCTGATTTCTCTTCCCAATTTTTCCTCTACTTCTCCTATTTGATTTTCAAAATCCTTTTTGAGCTCTTTCATGACATGAGACCAATTCATATTTTCCTTGGAGGCTTTGGGTGTAGGAGCTTTGACTTTGTTGTCCTCTGGTCGTATGTTTTGATCTTCCTTTGTCACCAAAGGAAGTTTCTATAGTCTGAGGGTTTTCTTCTGCTGTTTGCTCATTTTCCCAGACAATACTTGTCTTTTTAACTCTTTGTTAAGGTAAGGCTCTACTTCCTGGGTAGAGCATGAAATATCCCAAACTTCAGAGGTTTTTGTATAGTTGTTTTCAGAGATACTTCTAGGAACCTGTAAGTTTTCAGTTCCAAGGTGGTATGATCTAAGGAGAGGCATTTACTTCTTTCCTGGCCTGTGCTATGGTCTGTGGGTGACTATAAGTATTTTTCTCTGCCCTGGAAATTTGAGGAGAGTTCCCTCTCCACTGGTGCAACAAGCTCTGCTATGCCAATGCTCCTTCTCACCCCAGGACTGTCACCCAGGACTGCAACCCAAATACAAGTATGGGCAAAGCAACAGAGTCCTGCTTCAGTGTCAGCAAAGAGACCCCTGTATCTCCTTCTGATCAGTTGTTTGATTACAGTCCATGGGCTGAGAGCTCTGGAAGCAGCTGCTGTCACCACCACCACTGCTGCTGCTGCCACTGCCACTGCCACTGCCCCAGGGTTGTGTTGTGGCCTAGGCTGGACTGAGCTCCTCTCTCACCCAGGTCTGACAGAACTCCCATTGACCTTCTGAGTTGTCTTTGGCATTTGTGGTTTGAGAAGTCTGGAAACTGTCACAGCTGCCAGTGGTTCAGTCCCCTGATGCCTGCTCCATGCTTGCTGGGGCCCAGTCTGTATTGGCATGGCTTGTGCTGGACTGCTTTTCTCTCTTAGCCTTGTATAATAAACCTTTCCTGTTGACCTTCCAGGTTGTCTTGGGCTGGAAATTTGTTTCATTCTGCCTTTTTGTGGTTTCTGCTACTCTAAAATTTGCTTAGAGTCATCTTTTACATATATTTGGAGGGATTTGGGGGAAAGTCAAGCAAGTCCTTGCTTTTACTCTGCCATCTTGGCTCTGCCCCCAATAATATGGTTTCTAGAGGCTTTCAGGGAGGGAGCAGAGGTTAAGGGAGAAGACATCTGTAGACATAATAAGCCAGGCAGCAGGATGTTTACAAAGTCCTAAGCAAGGTCTGAAATATTCAGCTACTGCTCAATGTTGCTCTTGAGCTGGTCAAGTCTGGTTCTGTGGTTTCTGCAGGTTACAGATATTTCCAAATTTGCTAGAGTTCACTCACAAAGGAACATTGTGTGTCAAGCAATTTGGGGCTTCTGAAGCCTTTCTGATTGGCTAGTTGTTGTGTAAGTTGATATAGTTGGTATAGTTGGTATATTCATTACAGTTGGTATAGTCATTACAGAGCCCATATTAACAGTTTAAAACAGAATAAACTATAAAATTGTGCAAAAAAGTATGGCTTTTTTGAAGTGACAAAGAATGGGAATCTGAAGGGGAATTCATTAAGTGCAAAATGGCAGAACAACTTACCTCTATATCAATGTGATGGAATATTGTTGTGCTATAAGAAATGACCAACTAGACAGTTCCAGAGAAACCTGGGAAGACTTTTTATATTAACTGATTCAGAGTGAAGTGAACAGATCCAGAACAATTTATACAGATAACATGATAAATACAAGCAATTTCAAAAGAAATGATCGTTCTTATCAGTATAATGGAAAAAAAATGATTCAAGACACCTATTGAAATATATTACTCATCTCCACACAGAGTTCATGAAGGATTCAGAGTGTAGAATGAAACATTTTTTTTGGACATGACCAATGTTAAAATTTTATTTTCTTTAATTATATACGTATATAACAATTTTGTAATAGTAGTTTTGTTTTTCTTTTTATTCTCATTTGGGGGAGGTGGGAGACAGAGAAGGTGGATTTTTACCAATTTAAAAAACAAAAATTAAAAATTAAAAAAAGAAGAAAAATTTGGATATGTAAAGTTGTGATGAATTGTGGTGAACCTTTATCATCAAACACAGAGGACTGGAATTTATATGGTAGATAATAGCAACCTGCTGCAGGCTCTTAGACAAGAGAGAGGCATGATAAAAGCTATGGTTTAGAAAGAATAGTTTGATGGTTGTATGGAAATTGGAGAGTTAGGATGAAGGGACAGAGAATGAAGATAAAGGTAGGGAGGCTGTCTAAGAGGCTGTTTTAGGAGTCTGGGCATGAAATAATTAGAGGGCCTGGATAATAGTGGTGCCAGTGTGTCTGGAGGATAGGGCAAATCAGAAAGACATTTTAAAAGATGAAATGATAGGAGTTGGTGACAGATTGAAAATGGAGATGAAGGAGAGGGAAGAGTCAGTAACAGAACTCCAAGTTTTCCAGTCTTGGAAATCAGAAAAAGAATTATGTCCCTTACAGGATAGGATAGTTGGGAAGAGAATCCACATGATGAGATAAGAGCACATTGAGTTTTAAAGTGGAATATCCATTGGATTGTTCTGGAAGCATCTAGAAACCCAACTGCTTGTGTTCGTAGTCGGGGCTTGAGATTTCGAATTAGGAGTCATCAGCACAGGGAGCCTAACTGAGACCCTGAAAGAAGATAAGGTCATAAAAAGATCTTTTTCCCCTCTTTCTTGATCTCCTCTGAATGCTAGTGGAGTCAGGTGAACTGGGATTGTCATCAAAGGTCTCCTTACCTGAAATTCAGTGGTGATTTCTATCCCAATGTAATATAATATGACAATATCAATTTCCTTCAAAATATGGGAAGAATTATTATATTTATAAAGTTATAAAATAATTAAAAACTCCAAGTTAGGTATTAATTAATCATATTACAGAATTTTTTAACCCTACAAATATTTATATTGATTAACTACAACAATTCATGATTTAATTGGTCTTAGAACTCCCCATGCCAAAGTAGATTGCAAAGACTCTGCGTTTTTGTAGAGTGTCTTTTGGAGTTGTAGTGGCCAAAATACTTTTTCTTTATGAATATGGCCAACCTAAGCTCTCTGAGTTTTGGAAGGAATATCCATCTCTTGACTGGTACTTGAGGCCTTTAAAATTTGGTACAATCTGCCAGCTATTTCATGCCACTGATAATTTTTAAGAATCTAGGCTTATCTTCCAAAATTTACATTTCCCATTCTCCTTGAACTTGTGTTTCATTGGTCTAAGAAGCTACTGGTGGGAAACTTCCTTTTCCAATGCAGATCAGCACCAAGCTTGTCTTAGAGAACTGCTTGGGGGCCTGAGAAATTAGGAGACTTGTCCAGGAATGCAGTTAGTATGTGTCAGAAACATGACTTGAACAGGACCTCCTGACTTCAGGACTTTAAGCACTCTATCCATTAAATCACACTGCACACCAACTTTATGCATAGATTTAAAGTGATTTTTTCTAGGGTACTTATGTGTTTCTTTATAGCTCATAGAGTGCTTTAGTGTAATACAGAGAATGGGGAAGTTCTTTCCTTACTTGCTGTACTAGGATACTTCCCACCAAGCTGAGTCTGTGTCATATATCCTTCTACTGTGACTACCCTTGGAAAGATGGTACCTCTTCCTCTTTCTTTCTCAGAGTGTTCAAATCCAAATGAAAATATCACTATTTCTACAATTTTTACGTAAAGACTATTCATTTGCCTTAAGGACAGGAAACACTCACTAACTGGCAAGCAAACTGGGGTTTTTTTCAATAACTGAGCAAGTCAGGCATTTTTAGTATCATTATTACCATTTTAAATTTAGAGAAATTAAAGGCTTAGGGAGTCAAAATGACTTGCCTAGTATCACAAAACTAGTAAATGGTAGAGCACTGGTTTCCTGAATTCAAATCTAAATCCAGAATTCTTTCCACTGCATTGTGGTTGTCTTTAACTTAACTACTAGGCAAAAAAGAAGAGGGATTAAAGGCTAAACTCTCGGGAAAGAATGATAATTAGGGATAAGCAAGAAGAAATGACTATTGAGTATCATGAATGGGAAAAAGGACTTGATTTATAAAAATTTCACAGATACAAATACTTTTTTTTTTTTTGAGAAATAGGCGGCTGAATAGATTCCTCTCTTTGTCCACTAGATGACACTATTGCCCCAAAGATTTAGTTCCTCTCTGTTACTTCACCCTTGCTAACATAAATTAAGTTACCATTTACCTTCCTGCTCTAATTTTAAGACAGTGATATTTTCTCAGTAGAACTAGACGTTCTATGAAAAATTTGTATTTAACACCATATATCATGAATAACAATACAAAGGGTTTTTATGGTGATTTAAAATTATTACTAAGTTTTTCTTTTTCAAAGACTTTAACCAATATTTACCTAACATTTAGTCAGTCAATATTAAGTGTCTACTATGTGCCAAGCACTATAATAAGTTCTAGGGACACAAAGAGAGGCAAAAGACAGTTTTTGCTCTCAAGGAGTTAAATGAACTACACAATATATCAGTAGAAAATAATTACTAATTCACTATACTTCTTCATTAATAAAGAAGTATCTTTATATTGTATAGAGTTATAGGGAAAGAGTTCCTGCCATTTAGGGTTTTCTGATGTGTAACTGACAACTATAGGTAGCTTGGCTTAGTAGATAAGAGTGTCATATTTGGAATCCGGAAGACCTCTGTTCAGTTCTGTTTCTGACATGTCAATCTAGGCAAACCTGCTGCCTTCTATATACTTGAGGCAACTTCCTAAGACTTATCTAGTAAGTCACAACAAAGGAATCTGATCTGCAATGGCTCCCTCCCTACTCTGATAAAATGGTAGATCCTTCCAGAATTCCTAGATGGGCAAATATTTAGGGACATAAACAGTTTGGGGTAAAAAGACAAATATAGAGAATGAAGAGAAAATAGGCAAGATTAATGGAATGCATGATCAATTTGTCAGAGGTGAAGGGTGAATTCTTTAAACCTCTATTTTGCCCTCTGGTTCTAAAATATCAGGGCAATTTTCCTTGAGAATTTCTTGAAGGATGAAAATTTCTAGGTTCTTTCTTTGATCATGACTTTCAGGTAGTCCAATAATTTTAAAATTATCTCTTCTGGATCTATTTTCCAGGTCAGTGGTTTTTCCAATAAGATATTTCACATTGCCTTCTGTTTTTTCATTTGTTTGGATCTGTTTAATAGTATTTTGATTTCTTATAAAGTCATTAGCTTCAATTTGCTCCAGTCTAATTCTGAAGGAATTATTCTCTTCAGTGAGCTTTTCAGATTCTTTTCCTATCAGGCAAATTCTTCTCCTCATTGGCTTTTTGAGGATCTTTTGCCATTTGAGATAGTCTATTTTTAAGGTGTTATTTTCTTCAGTCTGGTTGTTGACTCTCTTTTCACGATTTTCTTGCATCATTCTCATTTCTCTTCCCAATTTTTCCTCCACTTCTCTTATTTGGTTTTCAAAATCCTTCTTAAGCTCCTCTATGGTCTGTAAACAGTTCATATTTTTCTTGGAAGCTTTTGGTACAGGAGTTCTGACTTTGTTGTCTTTCTCCTGTTCCATGCTTTGATCCTTTTTGTCACCAAAATAGGAATCTAAAATTGGATTGCTGTGCTTGGTTTGCTTCCTTTGCTTGCTCATGTTGCCACTCACTTACTTGACTTTTGAGCTTTTTGCCACAGTAGAACTATGCTTCCAGAGAGGAGAACTTTGTCCCAAATCACTGGGGTTTTTGCACCTGCTGGAGCTATTAGTTAGGTGGCCTCTCAGAAGCCTCCCCCAGCTCTGGCACCTGGTCACACACCCCAGGACCTCCACCCTAGATAGCAATCCAGATCCAAGAAGGTTAAAGCAAGAGTGATTACCCCTCAGAATGATCATGTGGTCCCCCTACAACCTGCAGCCCAGGATCTCTGAAGCAGCCATGTGGGGGTGGCCGCCATGCTTCAGCCACTTCTCCCTTGGGGGCAGAGGCAGGACTGCACTCCCAGACCCCCTGTTCCCAAAGTCCACATTGACCTCTCACTTTGTCTTTGGCATTTATGGGTTGATAATTCTGGAAACTGCCACAGCTGCTGGTGATCCACTCTCCTGAAGTCCCTCCAGCCAGGGCTGGTCAGGCTGCCCTGAGGCTAAAACTGTGGGCTTAGGCAGGACTGGGCTCTGCTCCCAGTGCATTGCAATGGACCCTTTCTGTCCACCTGCTAGGCTACCTTCAGGGGAGATTTGTTTCTCTCTGTCACTTTGTGGGTTCCGTAGCCTTAAAGTTTGTTTAGAATCATTTTTATATGTATTTGAGGTGGTTATGGGGGGAGCACACAGAGCTTTCCTGCTTCTATGCTGCCATCTTGGCTCTGCCCCTCTATTTCAATTATTATTAAGTTATAGGGAGCTCATATTTCATATCATAGAATTTAGATTTAGATTTAGACCTCAAAGAAACCTCTGGGACCATTCAGTCCAACACCCTCATTTTGCCATTGGTCAATTGTTTCAGTCTTGATTGACTCTCTGTGATCCCATTTGGGGTTTTCTTGGCAAAGATACTGAGGACAGATTTGAACTCAACAATATTAGGCTTTCTGATTTCATATCTGGCACTCTAGTCCCTCCTTTTATAGAAGAAGAAACTACAGATTTGGGAAGTTAAAAGACTTACCCAAAGTCCCTTTTTAGTAAGTAAGCTTCAGTGTGGATTTTAGGTAAATACTTTCTTCTGATTAGTTTAGAAATCTATATTTACATGCAACTTCAGTAGTTTTCTAAATAAAAGAAGGGGGTGGGTGGGTAGGTGGTGCAGTGAATAGAGCACCAGCCCTGGAGTCAGGAGACCTGAGTTTAAATCTGGCCTCAGACACTTGAAACACTTACTAGCTGTGTGTCCTTGGACAAATCACTTAACCCCAATTTCCCTGCATTCCTCCCTCCAAAAAGCAATAAATGAATAAATAAAAGAAGGGAGGTAAATATCCTAGACTTAGGACAAGAAGAAAGTTGGTTTAATTCACATAATAGGCTAGATAAAAGATATAAGCAAGATGGAGATTTTTCTTTTTTAATATATTAGTTGCAACATGATATACAGCCCTTAGGAGTACAAAGTTCATTGAATTTTATCTTGCACTCTATGACAAACTTACTACTGTATTTGGGCAGCTAGGTGGTACAGTGGATGGAGTGCAGAGCCTAGAGTCAGAAAGACTGACTCAAATCTAGTCTCGGATATTTACTAGCTGTGTGACCCTGAGCAAGTCACTTAGTGCTATTTGCTTCAGTTTCTCATCTATAAAATGAGCTGGAGAAGGAAATGGCAAACCACTCCTGTGTCTTTCCCAAGAAATCCCTACATGGGGCCATGATGAGTTGGATACAACTGAGCCAATTAATTGTGTTTTGGTTTAAAACTACCAAACATCAGAATGAATTCCTCGAAAATGCATTTCAACAACCCATTTGTAACTTAGAATCTTATTCAATTCAGCAAGCATTTATAAATTATATACTTTGTGCAGGCACTGGGCCAAACATTAGATTCAAAAACAAAAGGAAAAACAATCCTTACCCCAAGGGATTTAAATTTACTGAGTTTAGTTTTGGAGAGTTGCCTGTGTTATTGGAGGTTAAATGACTTGTCCAGTATTTCAGCTAATAGGCATAGGCATACATCAGAGAGAGGACATAACCTCAGGCCTTTCTCTACCCTTAACTGTTAGCATAATCCTTCTCAAAAACACTGTGTATTCATTTTCAATTTATTATCTACAGACTTATGTAAAATACATACCAATTAATGGAAACACATAAGTCCCAGATTTTCCAGTTGAATCTATCTGTATGGGGGAGACTGACTCATGGGCAGAGCATATCAGCTACCTGGACTGCTGACAAGTCCCCACATGGAGAAGTTGGAGAACCTGCTTCCAGGAAATCCATAATGATATATGATGAAAATTTCTTGCAGAGACTACAAAATATCCATAGACATTGCAAAATGGGTTCTGGTCTTCAAGTCAAGTGCCAAAAGAAGCCTCTTTAATTGACCATAAAGTCAGAAATGAGAGTAATTTTAAAAGGCATCAGTTCACCTCCTCCTTTTTCTCTCCCACCATTTTTTTCCTCCCACTATTCTTGTTTCACTGCTTGATCTTGATGGAACTCTTTGGCTTGTTCACTCATTGCATCCAGTGAGAGACAAGGCTGTAAGGGAGAGTCCACTTGGTTTTCTTCCCTCTGAGATCATGTGATCCTGTGACTATGGACCTGGGTTCTTTGCCTGCTTCTTCATTTTTCAATTTCCATTCAATATGAAAGGAGAGCACCACCCTAGTGTCCAGATTTTGCAGGTAGCTAAGGTTCAGCGCTCCATGGAGCAAGGAGCGACCTTTGGGAACTAGCCAAGCAGTAGTTGAGACAAGTTTGATCATGTGATCAAATGACAAAACATCCTTAATCAATTTGGGAGGAATGAAGTGCTTTGATCAAGCTCCCCAAACCCTACCATCTTCCTAACTTTTCTAATATTATTGAAGGTACCACTATCCTCCTAGTCACCCACCTTTGTCTCCTCAGTGGGTCTCACCCCAAAGACCCAATCTGTTGTCAAATCTTGTTTTTACCTCCACAGTCTTCCTCCTATTATCCCCCTTCTCTACACACCACAGACACTAGCCTTGTACAAGTCACCATCAACACTTACCTGAATACTTACCTAATTACAAACTTTTACATTAATAATATAATAATAAATAATAATAATAATAATAAATTACAACACTTACCTAATTACAAAAGTCTTCTAATTGGTCTCCCTAACTCAAATCTCTCCTCACTTCAATCCATCCTTCACTCAACTGCCAAATGATTTTCCTAAAGTGCAGGTCTAACCATGTCACCCCATTAACTCAATGATCAACAATGACTCCCTATTACTTCTAGTATCAAAAACCAACCAAACAAACTCCTGCCCCCCCCCAAAACTCAAATAACCAAACAAAAAATCTGTGTTTGACTTTTGAAGCATCTATTACCTGGCCTCTTCACCCCTTTCCAGTCTTATATTTAGTACACTTTATACTTTGTACACTCTAGGATCCAGCAATGGTGGCCTACTTGTGGTTCCTCATACATGCCATTCAAATTTTGGACTCCATGCTTTTGTAGTGGCTGTCCCCCATACCTGGAATGCTCTCCTCACTCATTTCTATCCCCTGGATTCCCTGGCTTCCTTCAAGACCCAGCTCAAATGTGACCTCCTGCAGGAGGCTTTTCCTGGTTCTCTCTCTACTCCTCCTTCCCATCATCCATCATCTAAGGCAATCCTGTGAATTAGGGAAATCCATCAGACCTGTCAGAGGCGGCATGGTGTTAGAAGTTATTCTAATATGAAAAAATGGTAGCAAAACTCATTTTTTTAAAAATAGAAAGTCAATTCAATAATTATTAATCACCTACCAGGTTCAGAGCACTGAAGGGGAGGGGGAATACAAAGTTCAGATATGACATGGTCCCTACCCTCATAGAGTTTACAGCACAGTAGGAAGATCTATTTATAAATTAAATCATAATAAAAATTATACATGAGAATTTCAAGACTATTGGTAGGTAAAGTTGGAGAGTGGAAGGGTTATTTTTAGTTGGCACTGGATATTTTCTCAATATTAAGACCTAACTATGGTGCTAATATGATATAGTGGAAAAATGCTGGATTTGGGGTCAGAATATATGTTGAAATCCTTCCTTCAACTTTCAGTAGCTATGTGAGAATGGCAAAGTTATTTCATCTTGCTGAGATTCAATTAATACATTTCCAAAATAAGAATGATTGTGAGGAAATGTCATTCTCTACTAGTCCACTACTAATGAAGCAGGAAAAATATTTGGTTTGTCTCTCTCATGGGATGGTTATGACTCAAGAGGAGGTGGAAGTTCTGTGAAAATGGTGAAATATCATTCAAAAGTATAGTATTATTTTAGTGTCTCAAAACGCATATTTATATATGTATGGCATAACTGAGACTGTATAGCTAGATTCTTTGGCAGAGCCAAAATTCCCCATTTAGGAAGGGAACTGGAACTTGGCCTTGGTGACTGGAATGTATGTTTGTGTGTGGGTGTTTCCTGCTTTGGAGCAGGACATGCTTCATTGATGGAGGGAGGGAATATGCTGCTAGGCTTTTTCTCTGTCACTTATCTTGACTTATAGCCTTTGGTGGTCTCAGTCTTGCCCTCTACTAGAGAAACTGTCCTCTATTTCAACCACGTATAAAAATTTTAGATTGGACACCCCTAACATTAAAAAACTGAACATGAACCCCTAATATATCAGCATATTTACAAATTATATAGTAAGCTATGATGCTATTGACTATGTATATTATAAGGCATATACAAATATAAATTTTAAAATATGGGATAAACATAATGGAATTAAAATGTGTTAAAAATAATAGTGGATCCTAGAATCAATAAGAAGACAGTAAGGTTCATTGAGTAGAGTAGTAACATGGTTAATTTTTTAACTAAAATCCCTTTGGCATTGTAGTGGAGGATGGATTTGAGTGGAAGAGATATGAGGCCAGGATACCCTCTAGCAGGTTATTACACCAGTTCAGCAGGAGATGATGGGGCCTGAATTCAGGTGCAGTGGTACGAATAAAGAGTAAGAGACAGATAGATAGGTGTTATGAGGGAAAAAACCCAACATGATTTGACAAATGATAGGATAAGTGAGAATAAGGAATCCAGGATCCCTTTGGGATTGTGAACCAGGGTGATTGGAAGAATAGAGGTTGAAAGAATCCACCAATCACCTCCTGAAAAAGATCCCCAAAAGAAAACTCCCAGGAATATTATAGCCAGTTTCCAGAATTCCCAAATCAAGGAGAAAATACTACAAGCAGCCAGGAAGAAACAATTTCAATATTGTGGAAACACAATCAGAATAGCACAGGACCTGGCAGTTTCTAAACTGAGGGATCGAAGGGCATGGAATATGATATTCCAGAGGGCAAAAGAGCTGGGAATGAACCCAATGGTCACCTACCCAGCAAAACTGAGTATTTTGTTTCAGGGGAAAGTATGGGCATTCAGTGGAAGAAAGGACTTTCAAGCATTCTTGAGGAAAAAACCAGAGTTGAATAGAAAATTTGACATCCAGACACAAGAAGCAAGAGATGCCTGAGAAGGTAATCAGGTCAAAGAAATCAAAAGGAACTTATCAAAGTTGACCTATTTACATTCCTATATGGAAAAACAATAACTGTGGCTGATGAAACCTTTCTCAGTATGAAAATAATGGAAGAAGGGTGTGTGATCATATGAATACATATGTGAATGTGTGTATATATTTTTACAGTTATACATGGATAGAGGGCATAGGTTGAATTTGGTGGGAAGGGAGGATACTTAAGGGGTGAAGCTAAGAGGTGAGAGAGGAAAGAGGCAAGAGGAGATGGGGAGAGACAGGGTAGGGTAAACTATCTCATGTAGAAGAAGCAAGGGGAAGTGGCTGCAGGGGAGGGGAAGTTTAGGAAGGCAGAAAGGCAAAACCACATTCTCATTGAATTTGGTTCAGGGAGAGAATGACATACATACTAAATGGGACATCTCAACCTGCAGCAGAATGGGGGGAAGAGGGACGAGAGGAGGGATGATGGATGGGAGGGCATTCTTGGGGGGAGGGGAGGTTGGAAGTACCCACTATAGAAGAGGGACAGGATCATGTAGGGAATGGACCAGGTGGGGGGTGGGATGAGTGGGAGGGAATTATAAGCAGCCTTGTACAATATATCTACTATGGTAATATTTTGCATAGCTAGACATATACAACATATACTGAATTACTTATCTCCCCAGAGGGAATGGGTGACAAGGGAGGAAGGGAATGGATCTGAAATTCGAGGTCTTAAAATTAAATGTTTTAAATATATATAAATACTATTATTAATACTCTTTCGCATGTAATTGGGGGATAAGATGTGCAGACATTAGATTCACCTTGCTCTAATGGAAAAGTCAAAGGGGGTATGGGAGAATGTATGGGAGAGAGCAGATTGGATGAGGGGATATCTTGTGGGACTGCTATTCTGGGGTGGTGGGTAGGGGAAAAACGGGGGAAAAATTGTAACTCAAAATATGGCGGAAATGAATGATGTAAACCAGAAGTTAATAAAGCATTTGGTTAATAAAGAAAAAAAAGGAAAAGATGTAAGTTTTTGGTGGAAGATAATGTAATAAAACCTGTGATACCAATACATCCAATGCATATGTGTTCATCCTGTCTGAATCATGAAAATTGGGTGGGAGTCTTTGTCACCAGATACTATTCAAGAGTGCCGACAGTGAATGTTGTAGACCATCCAGGGAGCACCCACATGCTTCTCTGAGGTAATGTTCACAACGGGGTGCGGGTAAAATGAGGGCATGAAGAGAATTTTCCCAAAGGCACCTACAAAGAGCTTGCTTAGTTGTCCATGTTCTGAGATTAGATTACATTCTTTCCTCCATGAGTAGAAGGGGAGAAACTGGGGGCTTGAATTTGACATTGTTGAGCTCCCTCTCCTCCTTCACCCCTGGGTTCTCATGACGCTATCTTCTCCCAGTTCTCCTATCACTTGTCTATCTGTTCCTCAGGCTACCTGCTGGCTCATCATACATATCATGCCTCCTAAGTGTGGATACACCCCAACAGTTCTCTTCATGTTCTTCTTTTCTTATTCTACATTCTCTCTCGGTAACTTCTTCATCTTTCCTAAATTTGTCACCGTTTTGTAGTTAACTCTCCGATTTATATATCCATATCCTATATCACCAACTATTTACTGGACATTTCAAACAGGTAAGCATCTCAGACTCAACATGTCCAAAATAGAATCATGAACTTTCATCCCAAACTCACCCTTCTAACAAATTTCGCCACTTCTGTTAAGGGAACCAACATCCTTTTAATCTCCCAAGTTCCTAATCTTGTTATTATCTTAACTCCTCACTCTCTCTCATTCCACATATCCAAACAATTGCCAAATCTTGCTTTTTCTGCTCCTGCAATATCTCTCACCCCCAACCCTTTCTCTTTACTCATACAGTCACCACCTTAGTTCAGGCCCTCAGCATCTCTTACCTGGACTATTATTACAATGCCCTCCTATCTGGTCTTCTTGCCTCAAATCTCTCCCCTCTAATTCATCTTCCAGAGAGCAGTCAACATGACTTTCCTTATGTTCTGAATGTGTCACTCTTCTACTCCAGTGGTTTGATTCTAAAATCAAATATGAACTCTCTTTTGGCATTGATAGCTTTTAACAACTTGATCCTAACCCATCATTCCAGATGCATTATCCTTTCCTGAACTCTACAATCCAGGAGAACTGTCCTCTCAGAACTTGATCACCCATATCTGTGTGTTTACAGTGGCTATTGCCTATGCCTAGAAGCCACTTCCCATCTCTGCTTCAGGGAATTATTTGCTTCCTTCGGGACACAGTTCAAGCATCATTTTTTAATAAGGTTTCTCTTCACTCTCCCACTTCTAGTGCCTTCTCTCCCTATTTGTATTTATTATGTATATTTTTATTCTGTGTATATATATGTACATATTGTCTCTCCCAATAGAATTGAGCTTCTTGAGTTTAGAAGTCATTTCTTTCTTTTTCTCTTTTGCTTATTTTTTTGGAGGGGGGAAGGCAGGGAAATTGGGGTTAAGTGACTTGCCCAAGGTCACACAGCTGGTAAGTGTTAAGTGTCTGGGGCCAGATTTGAACTCAGGTTCTTCTGACTCCAGAGCCAGTGCTCTACTGTGCCACCCCGTTTCTTTTTCTTGTCTTTATATCATCAGTACCTAGCAAAGAAACTGGAAGATAGTAGGACTTTATAAATGTTTGTTGATTTCTTGTTGACTGATTACATGGCTGTAGGAGGAGGCAAAATAAGGGACTATTAGGAAATAATTGAAATAGAGGGTGACATGGTTGCCTTGGAAACAAATGGCCATTGTGGCCCTCCCAGGGAGCTGGGGTCCCCTACTTTGAAAACCACTGCTTTATAAAACCTCAAGTTTCTCTCCCTTGTTATATCCTCTCTACCACCACAGGACACCTTGTTCCTTTGTACCAGGTATAGCTTGGGTTAGATATAGCTCTGATCTCTGTTCTCTGGAGTTTTATAGGCCTTAGAGGACTATGGAAATTAAGTTTGTATCAAATATATTAATATATATTTAATATATTTTATTTCTATATACATATGTTTATATATACAAAATATTTATATATACAACTATATCAATCATACAGCTGTTTCAAACTGGCTGATGCTTTACACACATTTTAAGATATTGCACATTATAACATGAAGAATAATTCTACTTTATAACATGTTCTAGCTTTCAAAGAAACAACAACAAAACGATAAACCAATAACAAACCTTGAAGACAGCCTGTAGATAGGAATCTTTACCTATACTATTAATAACCACAGTGTGGCGCCCTTGACTTAAAGAAGGTTCCTTTTAAAAATTTGCTTCAATAGGCCATTGGCCTTGCCTTCTTATCAAATAAAGTAGTAACTTTAGAGGAAGACTGACTTTTAAAATAATTTACTGTAAGAACAAGGCCAAATGCATAGTATGTAATTTAAAAAAGAAACATGCTATACACTTGCAGTTTTATGGTGTATATATTTATTCATGGAAATTTCCACGCACCCCCCCCAACACACACACACACACACACACACACACACCCTTCAAAGTCAAAGAAAGAAGAACGTTGCATTTTTTAAAGAACCTTTTTTTTGGTAAAATAGAGACTGTAGTAATGTTTATCTTATGTTTGCCAGTATCAAAACAAAGTCACTCGCCCTATCTCCAGACTTCAATATTGAAAAATAAAACCAACCAACAAACAAGCAAAACAAGATAAAACACCAATAAAGGGAGAAATCTATGGAGAATTTGAAATTCTGATATCAAATTCCAAAAAAAAATTAGAGACCTTCTCCAGTTTCTCTTTTGTTAGTCAGTCAACAAACATTTATTTATTATTTACTATAAGCAGGTGGGAGCAACAATTCTCTTGAGACCTATAACAACTAATTGATTTATTTAACAAAGGTGCTTCCTTCCTTCTTCCTTCCCTCCCTTCTGTCCTCCTTTCCTCCCTCTCTCCCTCCCTCCTTGCGTCCCTCCCTCCCTCCCTGATTACCTCCATCCCTCTGTCTCTCTCTCCCTCTTTCTCCATCCCTCCTTCCCTCCTTTCCTCCCTCCCTCCCTCCCTTCCTTCCTTCCTTCTCCCTCCAACCCCCCCCCCCCCAAAGTGACAAGACTATAAATCTTAACTGCTAGAAATAATAGGGAAATTTTTGCAATGATTTCCATAGCGTATGTAATTTTTATATTCCTGTCACAGCTGAGTGAGTGTTTTCTGTGTTCTGCATATAAGATTTTTTTTCTGCCTAGAGGAAAAAGTAGGGAGACTTGAAGAATGCTTCTTCATACTCCAGATTGATAGGGAGAATAAAGGATTCCAACAGGAAGCAGATGCTAGACTTACATGGGGAAAAAGGGAATCTGAGGTGGACAGTGAGAGAGTTGACCCTTATTAGGATGATGGACCAAGGAAGAGACTTTCACAGAGGAGAAAGGGAAACAAACATACAAACACAAAAAAACAGTTACACGATTGAATATTGAAGACAAATCTGTCTCTTTCAGAAAAGGAGAGAGTTGGGCACTCTGAAGAGGAAGAAGTTTCCTGTCCTTCGGAAATAATAAAATGAAATTACACTTTAGAGAAATGAAGAGAAGATTAATGATTTCCTACTCAGTGGTATCAAGGTAGCTGTTTGTCAACCTGATAACAATGCAGATGCCTATTACTTCTAGTGGCATGTATCCAAGACATAACAGAGAACCTTCTAAGACATATCAAAATGAATAACAGCTACCTACTTTTGGTGATTCACATGAACATAAATTGCACTACTAGAAGAAACCTAAAGGGTATTACCAGTTTATTTGTTTATTGAAATTATGAAGTGTTGGTCAAGAAATTGAAGACGTGGGTTGTGTATTTGTCATTATTGGCCTTTGAAGAAAAGAAGGGGAAAAATAAATTGGAAAGTGGATAGCTGGCTAAGAAGGTGATGTCTGAGAGTGGTATTCTGGGTTATAGCTGCTAGTATATTTTGGGTTTTTTGTTTTTTGGAGGGGGGAAGGCAGGGCAATTGGGGTTAAGTGACTTGCTCAAGGTCACACAGCTAGTAAGTGTTAAGTGCCTAAGGCCAGATTTGAACTCAGGTCCTCCTGACTCCAGGGCTGATGCTCTATTCACTGTGCCACCTAGCCTCCCCAACAGTTGCTAGTATGGATTTGACAGATTTCTGTCCAGTAATGGAATATATAAAGGCTGGTAATAATGTACTTCTTAAATGTCATGGAAATCTAATCCAAAAGGCTTCAAACTAAAATGGATAGGGGAGGGAAAAGACTACTTATGTATATTCCCAAAGTTAGGTACCTTAAGAAGATAGAAACTAGAGGCAGCTAGGTGGTGCAGTGAATAGAGAGCCAGTCCTGGAGTCAGGAGGACCTCAATTCAAATCTGGTCTCAGACACTTAATACTTACTAGCTGTATGACCTTGGTCAAGTCACTTAACCCCAGCTGCCCTACTTTCCGCCTCCAAAAAGAAAAAAAAAAGAAGATAGAAACTAGCCCCAACAAAGGAAGAATAACATGTGAGATGCCTAGAAAGTCAAGGAGACAAAAGTTAAGAAAGGAGTCAGTAGTAAAATTCATAGATTCTGAGCATCTATGTTCAAATGCCCAAAATTTAGATAACAGACAAAAGAAACTGGAAAACTTTTAAAAAATATTTTGTATTTATTTCATGAAGTATTTCTGGATTACAATTTTAAAATATTTAGCATTCATTTTTAAAAAATTTAAGTTATAAATTCTCTCCCCCCTCTCTTCCTCCTCAACTCCTTGAGAAATCAAGCAATATATCAATTATACATGTAAAGTCACACAAAACATATTTTCACATTAGCCATGTTGAAAAATACACACACACAAGACCAATAAAAATAAAGGAAATGAAAATAAATAACTGTGCTTGAAACTTCATTCAGAGTTTATCAGTTCTATCTCTCGAGGTGGATAGCATTTTTTCATTATGGGTCCTTTGAAATTGTCTTGGATCATTGTCTTGATCAGAGTAGCTAAGTATTTCACAGCTGATTATGCTTACAATATTGCTGTTACTATGCACAATGTTTTCCTGGTTTAGCTCACTTCATTTTGCATCAGTTCTTATAAGTCTTTTAGGATTTTTCTGAAACCATCCTGCTCATCACTTTTTATAACAATAGTATTCCATCACAATCCTATGCCACAACTTGTTCAGCCATTCCCCAAATGATGGGCATCAATCAATATCTAATTCTTGCCCACCATGAAAGGAATTTCTATAAATATTTTTTGTACAAATAGGTTCTTTTCCCCTTTCTTTGATCTCTTTGTGATATAGACCTAGTAGTGGTATTACTGGGTCAAAGGGTATGCACAGTTTTGTAGCTCTTTGGGCATAGTTCCAAACTGTTCTCCAGCATGGCTGGTCAGGAACTAGAAATTTTAATGCAGAGTATAATGTGCAAATTTGGCCTTATGAGTATCACTGAGATTTGGTGGGATGAAATCTATAATTGATCCATGGCTATGATTGAGTATATATTGTTCAAGAGAAACATACAAATAAAATGAGGTGAGGTAGGATAGAATTGTATATTAAGAAGATATACTCATTTGAGAAAATTCAAGAACCAGAAAGGGAAAGCATCATGGAGAGTATTTGGGTGAAGGTTCAAGAAGGGAAAAATAGAAATGATTTTTGTCATTGACGTATCCTCTAGACCACTTGGACAGAAAGAAAAAATAGGTGAGGAATTTGGGAAAGATCACAAACTTGGTCATTTGCATAATGCAGTAGTGATGAGGGACTTCCCTTTTCTAGATATCTGAGTGAGTTCTCTCTCTATGCCAAAATCAGAGCACCTAATAACTTCTTAACTTGACATAGTGATAATTTTTTCCATCAAAAAAGTGGAAAAACCAAGAAAAGGAAATTGTATTCAGAATCTGATTTTGGGTAACTGAGTAGAATTGGTTGTAAAAGTAGAAATGACAGGGACTTAGTGGAGGGGTGGGGGAGTGATTACTCCATCATAGAATTTATGCTGGGAAGGAGATAAAAACTATGTATAGTCTGAGTTACTCTGATTTTAGGAAAAGTCAGATTTTAATAGGCTGAGACGGAGTATCTATCTATCTATCTATCTATCTATCTATCTATCTATCTATCTATCCATCCATCTATCCATCTGTCTGTATAAATACATACATACATACATACATATTAGGGACTAAAATGTCTCAGGAAAGTCAGTCCAGGAGAAATAGGAATCAGGAAGTCAGTCATCAGGCATATATATATTAAGTGTCCCCTATGTTTCAGGCATTTTGCTAAACACTGGGTAATACAAAGAAGGTAAAACACAGTCCCTGTCCTCAAACAGCTTATATTTTAACTGGAGAGACAACATATAAATTAAAAATGCATGCGATAGATACATAGTAGATAGAAGGCAATTTGAGAGGGGAGGAACTTAATAGCTGATGTGAGGTAGGAGGGAGAGGCCCTTGAAGAGGTGCACTTTGAGCTGAGCCTTGAAGGAAGTCAGGCAAACTAAGCAGCAAAGGTGAGATGGTAGAGCATTCATTCCATGTATGGAGGACAATCAGATCACAGAGATAGGAGATGGGAATTTTGTATTTAAGGAACTATGAGCAGGCAATTTCGCTGGATTGCTGAATGCATGGGTGGGGGGCAGGGTGTAAGGTGTAAGAAGTGAGGTGTCAAGAATGCAAGTTGGTGAGGAATTTCCTATAGATGGCAAGATCCTCTATTAGGAGTTATTAATCTGGGTCTGAATTTGTTTATAAAATGTATTAACTAGTTTAACATAATTGGCTTCCTTTATAATCCTACATATTTTATTTTATTCACTTAAAACCCTTTTTCTGATAAAAGCCCCATAGGCTTTACCAGAGTGGTCTATGAAATAAGAAAAGGTTAAGAAGCCTTATTCTAGGTGCTCCAGATTGCCAGTCTCCTGGTACTAAATGCATCAAGTCCCAGAACTATGCAGAATCTTCTAAATGAGATCCAGATCACTGAAGAAGTGTTTGGCCTAATTACCTACAGGATAAAAATCTACTGGATGAAGAAACTTACCACCCAGACTATAATAAGTAGCTAAATGAATAAACTATAAAGTTAAACCATCAATATACATATATATAAAAAAACACTATACTATATGCACGTATGCTTAATAACATAATATACTTTATACACACATTCATAATATAGTATATGATATATACAGATGTATATACACATATGTATGTGTGTCCAAGAGAGCTTTATCTATATTTATATCTGTATTTATGTCTATGGCTGTCTACATCTACATCTACAGCTATATCTATATCATATACATACACATGTATTGGAAGATGTACATGCATATATACACAGATGCATATAAAATGTATCTATGTGTACATGTACATGCATATGTAGTATGTGAATATAGTGTGCATGTATATGCATATATTTTTACATATATACATACATATAGACAAGCTTTATAGTTTGTCCATCTAGTTCCATTTTTATAGATTGTCTACCTATCTCTACTGAAAATGAATGAGTGGGATATGGATTAGAGCAGGCACAGAACTGATTTATTATATTGGAAAATTAGAAGTTCTTTTAATGATCTAAAGCTTCTCTTGAAACAAAGGCCCATCTTTTTAATACTAATATTCTTCTTGCATTGTTATATGGTTATGATCCATGGAGCACTACAGTCTCCAAAGATCTAGGATTTAGGATCACTTGAAGGACAATGGAGACATGCATGATGGGTACAAACAGACTGAAATATATTGAAAATAAGGAATTTTGAGAGAAAAGTAGAATAAAAATGTTATCAATAAAGTTTATGAGTGAAAAAGATGAGTTGATCGTGTAAACAGAATGAAGAATAACTGAAGCTCAGTCCATGTGCTTCTTTCATGTCCTTATGGTATCAAGAGGATGCTAGAAAGGCCCTTTGCCCTTTTAGTGGACCCTGTGATGAACTTAGGGAAGGCATGGATAAGCATTATATGGGACAGGTTGGTATATTTATGTTGATTAGATCACATATCCATTGGTTTAGTAGCTATTGTTGTGACCTTGGGAATGGGATAGTAAAAAGGTATTAAAAATTGAAGAAAAGATGGTTATGCATTTTTTGAAGGTGGGGACATTGTAAAGAAGGAGCAGAGATACAATGTGAAGACAACTTGCTGACATCAGTTTTGTTTAGTGTCAACTCTATTTAAAGGCTGCTATCTTTGTAAAAGTGTAGTGATCAGATGCCCAGAGGAAAACTTTGGAGATGGGGGCATCCAGGAAAATAAAGGGAGACTAAAAGGAGGATAAACATGCTCATTAATTGAGTGTGTATAGAATTATATAGCTCTGTGTTCAGGTATGTGTGCATACCAAATCAATGTCAATATGCACATAAAATCATAGAAAGGATATTCACTAGAGGGAGTTCAAGGAAATAGGTAATCCATGAATTCACATTTCAGTTTGAGACTTTCAGAGCATTTTAAATGATTGCTTTGGAAAATTGTGAATTTTTTTTAATTATCCAAAGTTTCTTCCTGAAACAAAGACACATCTTTTTAATTCTAATATTCTTTTTGTATTGTTAGATGGTTGTGAGCCACGGAACACTACAGTCTCCAAAGAACTAGGCTTGAGGATCACTCACTTTTTTTTTGTTTTTTTTTTTAAACAAATGCTTTATTAACTTCTGTTTTACATCATTCATTTCCGCCAGATTTTGAGTTACAATCATTTCCCCCCATTATTCCCCTACCCAACCTCCCAGAACAGTAATCCCACAAGATATTGCTTCCTCCAATCTGCTCTCTCCCATACCTTCTCCCATACCCCCATCGACTTTTCCATTAGAGGAAGGTGAATCTTTGTGTCCCAATGCCTGCACATCTTATCTCCCTATTACAAGCAAAAGAGTATTAATAATTGTATTTATATATATTTGAAACATTTAATGTTACGACCTCAAATTTCAGATCCATTTCCTTCCTCCCTTGTCACCCATTCCCTCTTGGGAGAGAAGTAATTCAGTATATATTGTACATGTCTAGCTATGCAAAACATTATCATAGTAGATATATTGTACAAGGCTGCTTATAATTCCCTCCCACTCATCCCACCCCCCACCTGGTCCATTCCCTACATGATCCTGTCCCTCTTTTATAGTGGATACTTCCAACCTCCCCTCCCCCAAGGATGCCCTCCCATCCATCATACCTCCTCCCATCCCCCTTCCCCCTATCCTGCTTCAGGTTGAGATATCCCATTTAGTTTGTATGTCATTTTCTCCCTGAACCAAATTCAATGTGAATGTGGTTTTGCCTTTTTAGCCTTCCTTATTCTCCCCCTCTTTTGCAACCACTTCCCCTTGCTTCTTCTGCATGGGATAGTTTACACTACCCTGTTTCTCCCCATCTCCTCTTGCCACTTTCCTCTCTCACCTCATAATTTCATCCCTTGAGTATTCTCCCTCCCCAACAAATTCAACCTATGCCCTCTATCCATATATAACTGTAACCATATACACACACATTCACATAAGTATTCATATGACCACACCCCCTTCTTCCATTATTTTCATAGTGAGAAAGATATCATCAGTCACAGATATTGCTTTTCCATATAGGAATGTAAATAGTTCAACTTTGATAAGTTCCTTTTGATTTCTTTTCCCTGATTACCTTCTCATGCATCTCTTCCTTCTTGTGTCTGGGTGTCAAATTTTCTATTCAATTCTGGTTTTTTCCTCAAGAATGCTTGAAAGTCCTCTATTCCACTGAATGACCATATTTTCCCCCTGAAACAAAATACTCAGTTTTGCTGGGTAGGTGACCCTTGGGTTCATTCCCAGTTCTTTTGCCCTCTGGAATATCATATTCCATGCCCTTCGATCCCTCAGTGTAGAAGCTGCCAGGTCCTGGGCTATTCTGATTGTGTTTCCACAATATTGAAATTGTTCTTCCTGGCTGCTTGTAGTATTTTCTCCTTGATCTGGGGATTCTGGAACCTGGCTATAATATTCCTGGGAGTTTCCTTTTTGGGATCTTTTTCAGGAGGTGATCTGTGGATTCTTTCAAACTCTATTTTGCCCTCTGGATCTAAAACATCAGGGCAATTTTCCTTGAGAATTTCTTGAAGGGTGATTTCTAGGTTCTTTCCTTGATCATGGCTTTCAGGTAGTCCAATAATTTTTTTTTTTTTTTAAAGCAATTGGGGTTAAGTAACTTGCTCAAGGTTACACGGCTAGTCATTTGATTTATGCGTGGGTGCTCATTTTCTGAGGCCGGATCTGATCTCGGGTCATCCAAACTCCGAGGCCGGCCCTCTTACTCACTGCGCCACCTAGCCGCCCCTTTCGGGCAATTGGGGTTAAGTAACTTGCCCAAGGTTACACGGCTAGGTTTTTGTTTGTGCGGATTAAGTGTCGGAGGCCGGCTCCGAACTCAGGTCCTTCTGATTCCAGGGCCGGCGCTCTAGTCACTGCGCCACCTAGCCGCCCCTAGTCCAATAATTTTTAAATTGTCTCTCCTGGATCTATTTGCCAGGTCAGTGGTTTTTCCCATGAGATATTTCACATTGCCTTCTAATCTTTCATTTGTTTGGATCTGCTTAACAGCATCTTGATTTCTCATAAGTCATTAGCTTCCATTTGCTCCAGTCTAACTCTGAAGGAATGAATCTCCTCAGTGAACTTTTGAGATTCTTTTTCCATCTGGCAAATTCGACTTTTTAAGGCATTCTTCTCCTCATTGCCCTTTGGGCCTCCTTTGCCATTTGAGTTAGTCTATTTTTTAAGGTGTTGTTTTCCTCAGTCAGGCTGTTGACCCTCATTTCATACTTTTCCTGCATCCTTCTCATTTCTCTTTCCAATTTTTTCCTCCACTTCTCTTATTTGATTTTTAAAGTCCTTCTTAAGGTCCTCTATGGCCTGCAACCCGCTCATGTTTTCCCCTGGGGCTTTTGGAGCAGGACTTTTGACCTCACAGTCCTTTTCCCGCTCTATGCCCCCAAAATAGGAGTCTAGGGTTGCATTTTCCTGTTTCCTTTGCCTTGGCATGTTGCCACTTAATTGCTTGACTTTTGGGCTTGTTGCCACACTATGGCTTTAAGGCCAGATAGAGGAGTTTTCGTCCCAAACATGTGGGGGGCAACTTCCCTTTCTGGCAAGCTGTAAACCCACCCACAACTTCCACCCTAGATCACAATCCAGATCCAGGGAGGTTAAAGCAAGAGCGATTACCCCCCAAGACTGATCACTGGATCTCCCCACGATTTGTAGGCTGGGAGCCAGAGCTGCCTCTGAAAACTACAAAATGGTGTTTGTCCTCAGCGGCTTCTAGCCCCCAGGGGAGGGAGCCGACGCATTCCCTAATACCAGTCCCAAAGTCCATAGGACACTAACCTCTTACTTTGTCCCAGGCAAGTCTATGTTGATAATTCTGGAGTCGCCACAGCTCCTGGTGTTCTGGGGTTCCTCCAGCTGGCTGCTGGCCCTGCCACCCTGGGGCTAAAACCTCAGCTCATGGGGACCTGGGCTCGGCTCGGCTCGGCTCCTGCGCTCTGCGCGCTGCACGCTGCCAGGTCCCAGACCACTGCGTTGGTCCTTCCTGCAGGGCTGCTGGGCTGTCCTCAGCGGGAGTTTAGCTTCTCTGTGTCGTTCTGTGGGTGCTGGGGCTCCAGAAGTTGTTCAGAATCCCCTTTTACATCGTTTGGGGGGAATGTGGGGGCAGAGTGGCTTGGATGAGCTGTTTCTACTCCGGATCACTCACTTTTAAGTTCAAAGTGAAAGGTTTTTGTGAAAATTCGGTTCCCCATTTGGCCTCTGTGACAGAAGCGGGGAAAAGAAAGATCAGTCAATTTCGGCTTCTTCATCTGCAAACAGTGATGGTAATTCTTAATAGCTTTCTTACTCATTACTTTAGAGTGCTTTCATGACGTTAGCATCCAATCAAAAGCATTACTACATTACTGCCATTATGCTAAATTTGAGAAAAATAAAACTAATTGGCAAAGCTCCTAGGGCTATTATATGGTCATAGTCACCTTTTCATTAAAATACTATGTGATAACAATAAAGAATACTTAGCACTTATATGGCAGTCCTAATTTTCAAAAATATGGGAAATTAATTCATTAATTTTCATAATAAATTAAACAATAAAAAGAAAAAGTACATTTAATTAAACAATACATTTCCACTTTGGTGTACTTCTTATCATCACATTAAAGTCAGCATCATATGTTCATAGATTTAGAGCCATAACCAAAATCAGCATGAAACCCAAATTAGTTTCTTGTTGAGGCCCTCAGCAAAATTTTTACTATAAGGTCTTTGGTTCTGGTTTTATGCTCTCATCCCCAGAAGAGGTCATTGCCCTCCTTGAAAACAAAGCCCTATCTTAAGAAATGATTTGTCCGATATTAGGGTAGAAATCACTGCCCCAGTGGAACCAGATCCTTCTTTTGATTTTGCCTTTTTACCCTTCCTGTATGTTAACACCAAGCAGTTAAATTAAAATGTGTGTCTTGACATTAAGTGTACATTGGTAAAATTTACTTTTCTAGAAGTAATCCTAGCTGTTACTCCTGATTTGGTCCATTTTCTGCTTTGCTTAATCCCTCTTATTTCTAATGCCTATGAACCTATCTGTAGAGTCATGTAAAAGAAATGAAGAGCTAAAGAACAAAAAGGCAATGGATTCCAAGGTGGAGGATTAAGAAACCTTACTGAAATGGCTATGTAAGGAAGATTGTGAAGGGGAAGAAATGGAGTTAAGATGAATGGGAGACTGAAGAACTAGACGCTGTGATGAAGGATAAGAGTTGGTTTGACATCAAGGTGTTAGGAGAGATGGAAGGATAGGAGATTGTAATGACAGAAGAATTTCAAGATTCAGACTCTTGAAGCTGGAGCTGGCCCAAATCACATTGAAGTCTAGGGTTGTAATCAATGCTGTGGGTGGCCAAAGTAGAATGGAATTGGAGATTACAATGCTGACATTCTTTTTAAAGCAACAACAATAAAGAGGAATCCAAAATTGTAAAAGAAAAGCAATTGCCAGTCAAGCCTGTTGTTGCTTGCTAATATCTTATAACTGAACTTTTTTTTTAGCACATCTCTGCATTTTTATGAGTCTTGTATCATTAAGTTGATGACCATTACATTTGAATTGGATATCAATTTGAAAATCTGCTGTAAGGTCATTTTACCATGGAAGAATGGAATTTAATAAAACTGACTTTCTTTTCTGACTCTTTTTCTCAGTAACTGTCATTTGAAAGTCATTTTCATAGAATTCCTAACTCCAAACAAGGGCATAGAACTCTTGCTTAGTGATTAAATCTAACTTATACCATTCACTGATTTGGGGTTTTAAGGAAAGTATAATTTAATGAAATTATGGAGAGCAAACTGGTTTATTGAAATTGGGATGGAAAAGTAATTAGCAGAAAACTATTTATGAAACCGTCTAGCCTCTGCCAGCCTCTGTGTTTTAGTGTGGAATTGTCCTTTAGATGACATTTATCCTACTGATACTTATCTAATCCTTAAAAATCTATTGATTTGCATTTTAAAACTTACACATCCAGGTGTTTTCTTTCAAAGACACAAATCTAAAGCAGGAAGTAGGCAAGGGCTCAGTTGGGAACATATTTTGGTGATTGATTTTTTTTTTTAATTCTTACTACAATACAACTCTTGAATAGGATCAGGGAGTTAGTGTCTGATAGATCCATCATTAAAATCACTGAGGAGTTAGGTCAAGAAGGCATTAGGTAAGGAAGATATGGGCATTTCTGGAGAAGACATAGCTAATCTAATAAACTACAAAATTAATGACAAAATTTTTAATTGTGGTCTTCCTAGAAATGCCCATATTTTCCTTACCTAATGACTTCTTTACCTAACTCATCAGTGATTCTAATGGTGGATCTATCAGAGTATAGTAAGATTGTATGGAGATATATTAAGCAAATAAGGTTTTGTGACACCCAATAAATATCTTCTGTTCCACTTACCTATTGTGCCAACTAAGTCTGATGTTAATGGGAAGTACATTCTAATTGTAGTCCGAAGATGAGGAGTCTACTATCATCTGGCATTTACTAGTTGTGTGATCTTGGGTAAGTCAAGGATCATAGGGCTTTACTCTTCCCCCGCCCGAAGTTTTTCAGGCACATATAGCTTCCTGACACACAAGATCAACTCTAAATAAAGATGATGAGGGGGCAGAGCCAAGATGTCGGAGTAAAAACAGGAACTTGCTTCAGCTCCTGCTCCAACCACCTCTAATACCTGTAAAAAAATAACTCTAAAAAATTTTAGAGCTACAGATCCCACAAAATGACAGAGAGACACAAATCTCCTGCTGAAGGCAGCATGGCAAGCTGATGGGAAGGGTGTATCTCATTAAGCTGGGAACCAACTGGAGTCCTGCATGAGCCATGTGGGCCCAGACCCAGGGCAGCCCCGACCAGCAGCACAGACTGGCCAGAGCAGAAGAGAGTTAATCACCAGCAACTGTAGCAGTTTCCAGACTTCTTAACCCATAAATGCCAAAGAGAAAGTAAAAGGTCAGTGGGGAATCCTGTTAAAACTCAGGGAGAGAAGAACATGGCCTGGCCCCTGCTCCTGGGGAAAGAGGTGGTTACAACTGCTGCTGAGTGGCTGCCTCTGGAGCTCCTGACCTACAGATCATAGAGGGATCAAGCAACCATTCAGAGGGTAATTGCTCTTGCTTTGACCTGCTTGGATCTGGGTCACAGTCTTGGGTGGTGGTCCTGGGGTGAGAAATGCCAGTGTGACAGAGCTTGTGGTGGCTGTAGAGAGGGCACACTTCTCATAGCTCTGATAACAGCTCTGGCATCAGCTACACAAACCCCAACAAGTTGGAACACAACTCTCTCCACTATGGAAGCAGAGTTCTACCATGGCAAAGAGCTCAAAAGTCAAGTAATTGGCTGGCAAGATGAATAAACAGAGGAAGTACAATGAGACTATAGAATCCTTTCTTGGGGACAAAGAGGATCAAAATATGGAACCAGAAGAAGACAACAAAGTCAAAACTCCTGCATCAAAAGCTTCCAAGAAAAATATGAAATGGTCTTGGGCCAAGGAGAAGCTCATGAAGGAGTTTGAAAATCAAGTAAGAGAAGTGGAGGAAGAATTGGGAAGAGAAATGAGAATGATGCAAGAAAATCATGAAAAGTGAGTCAATAGCCTGAATGAAGAAAATAACACCTTAAAAAATAGACTAGGGGCAGCTAGGTGGCGCAGTGAGTAAGAGCGCCGGCCTCGGAGTTGGGATGACCCGAGATCAAATCCGGCCTCAGAAAATGAGCACCCACACATAAATAATGACTAGCCGTGTAACCTTGAGCAAGTTACTTAACCCCAATTGCTTTAAAAAAAAATAGACTAACTCAAATGGCAAAAGAGGTCCAAAAAGCCAATGAGGAGAAGAATGCCTTAGAAAGTCAAATTGCCCAAATGGAAATGGAATTTCAGAAACTCACTGAAGAGAATTAATTCCTCCAAAATTAGATTGGAGCAAATGGAAGCTAATGATTTTATGAGAAATCAAGATACATCCAAACAAATGAAAACATAGAAGGCAATGTGAAATGTCTCACTGGAACAAACCACTGACCTGGAAAACAGATCCAGGAGAGATAATTTAAAAATTATTGGAGTACCTGAAAGCCATGATCAAAAATAGAGCCTAGAAATTGTCCTTCAAGAAATTTTCAAGGAAAATTGCCCTGATATTCTAGAACCAGAGAACAAAACTGAAATTGAAAGAATTTACTGACTGCCTCTTGAAAAAGATCCCCAAAAGAAAATTCCTAAAATATTATAGCTAAATTCCAGAGTTCCCAGGTCAAGGAGAAAATATTACAAGCAGTCAGGAAGAAACAATTTGAGTATTGTGGAAACACAATCAGGATAGCACAAGATCTAGCAGCTTCTACACTAAGGGATCAAAGGGCTTGGAATATGATATTCCAAAGGTCACAGGAGCTAGTGTTAAAACCAAGAATCACCTACCCAGAAAAAACTGAATATGATACTTCAGGGGTAAATATGGTCAATCAATGAAGATAGGGGACTTTCAAGCATTCTTTTTTTTTTTTTTTGAGGGCAATTGGGTTTAAGTAACTTGCCCAAGGTCACACGGCTAGGTTTTTGTTTGTGCATGCGTTAGGTGTCTGAGGTCGGATCTGAACTCAGTTCCTTCTGACTCCAGGCCGGCCCTCTACTCACCACCTAGCCGCCCCAACTTTCAAGCATTCTTGATGAAAAAAACAGAGCTGAACAGAAAATCTGACTTTCAAATATAAGAAGCAAGAGAAACATGAGAAGGTAAACAGGAAAAAAAAATCATAAGGAACTTATTAAAGTTGAACTATTTACATTCCTGTATGGAATAACAATAATTGTAAGTTATGAAACCTTTCTCAGTATAAGGATAGTTGAAAGGAATATATATGTATGCATATATGGAATATATATATATATATGTATACATAGGAAGATGTATGTATGTATAAATACATATGTGAGTGTGTGTATATATGTGTATATGTATACAATAACAGAGGACACAGGATCAGTTAAATAGGAAGGGGTGATATCTAAAAAAAATTAAGAGATGAGAGAGGAATAAAATGGGAGAAGGAGAAAGGGAGAGATAGAATAGGGTAAATTATCTCATATAAAAGAGGCAAGAGAAAACTGTTACAATGGAGGGGAAGAGCAGGAATGTGAAAGAGAATGGGTCAACTTTACTGTCATTGAATTTGGCTTAAGGAGGGAATAACATACACACTTAATTGGGTATCTTAGCCTATAGGAAAGCATGGGGGAAAGGGATAAAAGAAGGGAGAGCAGATTGGGGGAGAGGGTAGTTAGAAGCAAACACTTTTGAAAAGGGACAGGGTCAAAGTAGAAAATAGAATAAGTCGGGGGGCAGGATAGGATGGAGGGAAATAATAGTCTTTCACAATATGACTACTATGGAAACATTTTGTGTAACTACATGTGTATAAACTATTTTGAATTGCTTGTCTTCCCAGTGGGGGTGGGTTAGGAGGGAAGAAGGGAAAGAATCTCAAAATCAAAGTTTTAAAAACAAATGTTAAAAAATTGCTTTTTACATGCCATTGGGAATAAGATATACAGGCACTGGGGTATAGGCATCCATCTTGCCCTACTAGAAAGTTAGGGGAGGGATAGGGGAGGATATAAGAGAGAGCAGATTGGGGGAAGGGGTATTCATTCAGTAGGCTTGCTATCTTGGGGTGGGGTAGGGGAAAGATGAGGAGAAAATTTGTAACTCAAAATTTTGTGGAAATGAATGTTGAAAACTAAAAAAAAATAAATTGAGAAAAATAAAGCAACCATTTGAAAAATAAAAAAAAACAAAGATAATGATAACCTGCTTGAACTCATCCCTTAACGATTCCCCCTGTCATACCCACACCATTTCAATAATTCTCAATTTTCATTGTTCAACATCCACCCTGCCATTTCCAACCTCCATGACTTCTCCCTTATCCCTGTTCCCTTTGACCTAATTCTTCCCCTCAACCTCAAAATTTGCACTCTGAAAGCTACCCAACTTTTCTATTACACTCTTCTCTCTAGGTTTTCATGACACTGTGCTCTCCTGATTCTTTTTCCTGCCTATCTGACCAATCCTTCTCTGTTTCCTTTGATAGATTTTCATCCACATACTAGCAGTTGGGGTCCCTCAAAGCTCTCCTCTAGACACTTGGTCATCTTATTTGCTTCCATGGTTTCAATGATTATCTCTCTGCAGATGACTCTCATACTTACTTGTTTAGCCCTATCTTGTCTCCCAACTTCCAGTCTCACATCAGCAACTAACTGCCTTTTAGACATTTTGAGCTAGACGTCCCATTGTCATCTCATATTCAAGATATTCAGAATTGAATTTATTTTCTTTCCCTCCAAAATCTCTCTTCTTCCTAGCTTGCTTATTGCTTTTGAGGATACCACCATACCTCCCATCACTGAGGTCACAACCTAGATGCCATCATCTACCCCTCACTCTATCACATTCCCCATGTCCAATCAGTGGCCAGATCTTTTCATTTCTTCCTTTGTAACATCCACCATATATGTCTCCTCTTCTCTGATGCTGCAACCACCCTGGTACAGATCCTTACCATTCTACTCCTGGAGTATTGCAGTAGCCTTCTTATGACTCTCCCTACCTCAAGTCTCTCCTCACCTCAATACATCCTCTATTCAGCTGTCAAACTGTTCTTCCTAAAACACAAATCTAACCATATTTCTCACTTGATTCTCCATTAAATAAACTTCAGTGCTTCCTATCATCTACAGGATTGAATATAAAAACCTATGTCTGGCATTTCAAACCCTTCATTACCTGGCCTCTTCCCACCTTTCCAGGCTTCTTACATCTTAATCTCCTCCATATGCTCTGTGATACAGGACTTTGACTTCTTTGCAGCTCTTTCCACAGGATTCTCCATCTCCCAACTAAGCATTTTCACTAGTTGTTCCCCAGGCCTAGAATGCTTTCCTTCCTTATCTCTGCCTCCTTACTTCACTGACTTCACTCAAGTGGAAGATAAAGTCCCACCTTCCACAAGGTCTTTCCTTGTTCTCTTTAATCTTAGTGCCTTCCCTTTGAGATTACCCCCTCCCTCAATTCATACTGTATATTGCTGTTTTGCACATAGTTGTTTACATGCTGTCTTTCCCATTAGACTCTGGGTTCCTGGAAAGCAGGGAATATTTTCCCTTTCCTTTATATCCTGAGCATTTAGCACAGTGCTTGGCACATAATAGGTGCTTCATAAATGCCAATTGCTGAGTAACTGATAGGATTTAGAAATGGAAAGACCTTTAGACATAAGAGTCGGGCATTATTTTCATTTTTTACTTTATATTCTCCATGATGAGTGTACTGCTGGGCATAGAGCATTGTTGTTCCTCCATTTTTAAAGAGGACCCATGACATAATATCACTCTTTCCTCCAGTGTCATTGAAGGCCAGTCGCAAGATAAAAGTTAAGGTGATTGGTGATGGCCCAGGATGCAGTGGACGACCTTGGCATCTTCCATATCTGAGCAAACTCTGAGCACTCTACAGTGCCTGCTTCAGTAGCCTTTGTGGCATTGGAGTAAATTGCTCTCATCCACCCATTTTACCAGGGGAAATCTTCACATGCTTGAGGTAGACACCCCACTAACTCACAGACAGGTTTGAGAACTATTGGTTACCCCCAACCTGGTTTAGCCCATCTGCTGGGACAGTTTTACTGGGGTGTGGCCACTGGGCATGCAACAGCTTTTTGGAGTCATAGTGCTGAGACTTTAACAGTCTTTTTCTGACTAAAGCAACAAGACTCCTGCCTTGCTATAGAATTATACTTGCCCAGAATTATACTCTATTTTAGCTTTGTAGAAAGAAGTCATCTTTGATCATTTTTGGTTAACACAGAGAAGCCATTTAATGAATGACTGATTAATTGAATCATTTTATGGATAAGAAAATGCAAGCTCACACAGATATGAAGAAGAAGAGCTAAAGGTTAAATTCAGATTTTTTTGACTCAAGAATAGGGCATTTTTATAAAAAACAGTTTCTACCTCTGTAAAGAGAGATAACATTATCTTTCCTTACTTTACAAAGGTATTGTGAGGAACAAATGAAAAAAAATGAACTTTGTTAAAAAAGTTTTTAAACCTCGTTCAAAAAACAAACAATGCTTTGTAAATAATTAAGGAAAGGCAATTGTAATTGTAATGATCAGGTTGCTCATAGGGTACAAGGAGCAAATGATCCAAAGCTAGGGGATTAATTTGATTTTCTGTCTAATGTTATATTTGAAACGTTTAGCACTCTCTCTATGGCTCTTTTAAATTCCTCTTTCCAGCTGTGGGAGCTCTGCTTACAGATGGAGAAGAGAATCAATAGGTTATAGTTATTGGGGCTTGTTTTGCTCCACAATTGTTTGAGAAGGATAACAGCACATGAAGATTCTATTCTCATGGGGAGTGTGCTTGCAACATATTGCAATCTACTAGACCTGCAATTTATCAATTTTGACCTCAGCCTGAACAAGCCGAGGTCAAAGGAACTGAAGCACTTTTCCAAATTTTAGGGAGGCAGTAAATGACAAAGCCAGGATTTGAATCCAGGTCAGTTGACTACAAATAGCAATGCTCTTGGTGCTTCACCATTGTCTCCCACTGATTTCAATGCTTTAGGAAACACCAATG
>WOXC01012175.1:0-91357 GCA_011680675.1 Gymnobelideus leadbeateri | reverse complement strand
AAAATACACAGGACAATATAGACTCTCTACCCACACCTGAGACCACAGAAGGAAACATGATCTAGTCTCAAGCCCAAATAGCATTCCTGGAGGAGCTTAAGAAAAATTTTAAAGACCAAATCAGGGAGGCAGTGACCAACTTGGAAAAACGTCTCAGTGAAGTAATTGGAGAAAATACCTCCCTAAAAAAAGAACTTCAAAAAATAACTGAAGACCGTAATTCGATAAAAATTAGAAACAATCAAATTGAAGCTCAGAACTCTATGATGCAGCAAGAGTCAATCAAACAAAACAAGATGATCGAAAAATTGCAAGAAAATGTAAAATATCTCACTGGAATAATAACTGACCTAGAGAACAGATCCAGGAGAGACAACCTAAGAATTATTGGTCTACCAGAAAGCCACGATGAAAAAAGCAGCCTAGACAACATCCTCCAAGAGATTGTCAAAGAAAACTATCCTGAGGTCCTGGAATCAGAAGATAAAATAACTATCGACAGAATTCACCGGACTCCTCCTGAGAGAGATCCCAAACTGAAAATTCCAAGAAATATAGTAGCCAAATTCCAGAATTACAAGATCGAAGAAAAAATTCTACAAGCAGCCAAAAAGAAACAATTCAAATATCGAGGAACTACAGTTAGGATCACACAGGACCTAGCAGCTTCTACATTAAAAGAGTGGAGAGACTGGAATTTGATATTTCATAGGGCAAGAGAGCTAGGACTACAACCAAGGATTAACTACCCAGCAAAACTGAGCATAATCTTCCAGGCAAGGAGATGGTTGTTTAATGAAATAAGGGACTTCCAGATGTTCCTGATGAAAAAGCCAGAGCTCAATGGAAAATCTGATCTCCAATTATAAGACTCAAGAAAGACATAAAAAGGTAAACAAGAGAAACACAGACTCACACATGCATAAGTGCACACACCCACACCCACAAACACATGCTCATTACTTGGGATACAACAAGAGCAAAATGTTCACATCCTTATATGTGGAGCTGATAACTGTCAATATTCAAAATCTTTATGATTATCATGACCTTCAAAAGGGTTATACTTAGATAGAGGGTGTGGGTATGAATGCACTAACTTGATGTCTAAAAAAAAAAAACTATTAAGGGGATCAAAGAGACTGTAATGGGAAAAAGGAAAGGATTAGATAGGAAAAGGTAAAATATGCCATCTGAAGGGACATTAAAACACACTATAGAAGAGGGGAAAGAAAGAGGGAGAGGAACATCATTTAAACACTATTCTCACTGGTTCTGGTTCAAAGAGAGATCAACTTAAATCAGTGAAGTTTAAGATTTTAATGTGAATAGACACATAAATTCATTAAATAGAGGAAAAGTAGGGAGGGAGAGGAGCAATGTTTGAAATTTACTCTCATTGGTTTGGAATCAAACTGGGAGTAATTCACTCTGATAAGTATAAAAACTTATTTCATCCTATAGAAAGCAGAAGGGTAAGGGGGGGTGAAAAAGAGGAGACTAAAGGGGGGGATTAGAAGGGAGGGAAACAGTAATAAGGGGAGAGGGTAGGTTAAGAAGGGGGATCACTGGGTGGGAACACTGAGGGAGGGGGTGGTCAAAAGGGAAAACTTCAAGGAGGGGAAGGGAGAAGGAAGAAACAAAAACATAAACAGGGGAGGGAATAGGATGGAGGGGAAGAGACAGATAGTCATTATTACTGTGAATGTGAATGGGATGAACTATCCCATAAAACAGAGTCGGATAGCAGAATGGATTGAAAACCATAATCCTACAATATGCTGTCTACAAGAAACACATTTGAAACAAAGGGGTACCCACAGGGTAAGGGTAAAAGGTTGGAGTAAAATTTATTATGCCTCAGCTAAAGTAAAAAAGCAGGGGTAGCAATACTTATCTCAGATAAAGCAAAAGCAAAAATAGATCTAATTAAAAGAGATAAGGAAGGAAACTATATCCTACTAAAAGGCACCATCAAGAATGAAGCAATATCATTGCTTAATATATATGCACCAAGTGGTATAGCATCTAAATTCCTAGAGGAGAAGTTAAAGGAATTAGAGGAAGAAATAGATAGCAAAACTATACTAGTGGGGGACCTTAATCTTCCCCTCTCTGAACTCAATAAATCTAACCTCAAAATAAACAAGAAAGAAGTTAGGGAGGTGAATAGAATCTTAGAGAGACTAGATATGATGGATCTCTGGAGAAAACTGAATGGGGATAAAAAGGAATTTACTTTCTTCTCAGTAGTGCATGGTACATACTCAAAAATAGACCATGTACTAGGACATAAAAACCTCACAATCCAGTGCAAAAAGGCAGAAATATTAAGCACATCATTCTCAGATCATGATGCAATAAAAATTATATGCAATAAAGGGCCATGGAAAGATAGACTAAAAACTAATTGGAAATTAAACAATTTAATCCTAAAAAAAATTGGTGGGTCAAAGAAGAAATTATAGAAACAATCAATAATTTCATTCAAGAGAATGATAATAATGAAACAACATACCAAAATTTGTGGGATGCACGAAAGACAGTTCTCAGGGGAAGTTTTATATCCCTGAGTGCATACTTAATTAAAGCAGAGAGAAGGGAGGTCAATGAATTGGACATGCAATTGAAAAAGCTAGAAAAAGAACAAATTGAAAATCCCCAATTAAGTACTAAATTAGAAATATTGAAAACCAAAGGGGAGATTAATAAAATTGAAATTAAGAAAACCATTGAATTAATAAATAAAACTAAGAGCTGGTTTTATGAAAAAATCAACAAAATTGATAGATCCTTAGTCAATATGATAAAAAAAAATAAAGAAGAAAACCAATTTATGAGTATCAAAAATAAAAAGGGTGAATCTACCTCCAATGAAGAGGAAATCAAAAAAATAATGAGGAATTATTTTTCCCAATTGTATGCACATAAATATGATAATCTTAGTGAAATGGATGAATATTTACAAAATCACAAGTTGCCCAGATTAACTGAAGAGGAAGTGAATTACCTAAATAACCCCATCTCAGAAAAAGAAATCAAACAAGCCATCAAAGAACTCCCTAGGAAAAAATCTCCAGGGCCAGTTGGGTTTACTAGTGAATTATATCAAACATTTAAAGAACAATTGATTCCAATACTCTACAAACTATTTGGGAAGATTAGTGAAGAAGGAGTCCTACCAAACTCTTTCTATGACACAAATATGGTACTGATTCCTAAATCAGGAAGAGATAAAACAGAGAAAGAAAATTATAGACCAATTTCCCTCGTGAATTTAGATGCAAAAATTCTAAATAAAATATTAGCCAAAAGACTCCAACAACTTATCACAAAAATAATACACTCTGATCAGGTAGGATTCATTCCAGGAATTCAAGGATAGTTTAATATTAGGAAAACTGTCAGTATAATTGAGCACATCAACAATAAAACTAGGAGAAACCACATGATCATCTCAATAGATGCAGAAAAGGCTTTTGACAAAGTACAACACCCATTTCTATTAAAAACACTAGAAAGTATAGGAATAAATGGAGCCTTCCTCAAAATAGTTGATAGCATCTATTTAAAACCATCAGCAAGTATTATATGCAATGGGGATGAACTAGAAGCCTTTCCAATAAGATCAGGAGTGAAACAAGGGTGTCCACTATCATCCCTCTTATTCAATCTGGTACTAGAAACACTAGCAGTAGCAATTAGAGAAGAAAAAGAAATCAAAGGAATCAAATTAGGTAAAGAAGTGACCAAGCTATCACTCTTTGCAGATGATATGATGATATACTTAGAGAATCAAGTAAAAAACTACTTGAGATAATAAATAAATTTGGCAAAGTTGCAGGATATAAAATAAACCCACATAGATCCTCAGCATTCCTGTACATCTCTAATGAAACTCAACAGCAAGAGATAGAAAGAGAAATCCCATTTAAAGTCACTGTAGACATTATAAAATATTTGGGAATCTACTTGCCAAAACAAACCCAGAATCTATATGAGCACAACTACAAAACACTTCTCACACAAATAAAAGCAGATCTAAATAGTTGGAAAAATATCAATTGCTCATGGCTGGGTCGAGCTAATATAATAAAAATGACAATTTTACCCAAACTAAACTATATATTTAGTGCCATACCAATCAATTTACCAAAAAACTACTTTGTAGAGTTAGACAAAATAATAACAAAATTTATTTGGAAAAACAAAAGGTCTAGAATATCAAGGGAATTAATGAAAAGAAATGCTAGGGAAGGTGGACTAGCTATGCCAGATCTTAATCTGTATTATACAGCAGCAGTCATCAAAACTGCTTGGTACTGGCAGAGGTGTAGAGCAGTGGATCAATGGAATAGATTAGGTGCAGGAGACCCAGCAGTTAATGAATATAGCAATCTATTGTTCGATAAACCCAAAGACCCCAGTTTTGGGGATAAGAATGCACTATTTGACAAAAACTGCTGGGAAAACTGGAATACAGTATGGCAGAAACTGGGCATAGACCATTATCTAACACCATATACCAAAATCAAGTCCAAATGGGTGCATGATCTAGGTGTAAAGGATCATACTGTAAGCAATTTGGGAAAGCAAGGAATAGTTTACCTGACAGATCTGTGGAGAGGAGAAGACTTTAGGACCAAACAAGAATTAGAGAGCATTATAAAATGCAAAATGGATAATTTTGATTACATTAAATTGAAAAGCTTCTGTACAAACAAAGCCAGTGTAACCAAGATCAAGAGGGAGGTGGGAAATTGGGAAAGAATTTTTACAACTTGTGTCTCTGATAAAGGACTCATCTCTAAAATTTATAGAGAATTGAGCCAAATCTATATGAATACAAGTCATTCCCCAATTGATAAGTGGTCAAAGGATATGAACAGGAAATTTTCAGAGAAAGAAATTAAAGATATCTATAAGCATATGAAGAAATGCTCTAAATCACTATTAATTAGAGAAATGCAAATCAAAACAACTCTGAGATACCACATCCCTCCAGTCAGATTGGCTAAGATGACAAGACAAGAAAGTGACAAATGCTGGAGAAGATGTGGACAAATTGGAACACTAATACATTGCTGGTGGAGTTGTGAACTTATCCAACCATTCTGGAGAGCAATCTGGAATTATGCCCAAAGGATTATAAATAATTTCATACACTTTGACCCAGCCATACCACTTCTAGGGTTATATCCCAAAGAGATCATAGAAGTGGGAGGAAGACCCGTGTGTACAAAAATATTTTTGGCAGCCCTTTTTGTGGTTGCAAAGAATTGGAAACTGAAGGGGTGCCCATCAATTGGGGAATGGCTAAACAAGTTGTGGTATATGAATGTAATGGAATATTATTGTGCTATAAGAAATGAAGAGGTGACGGATTTCATAATTACCTGGAGAGACTTATACTAACTGATGCTGAGCAAGAAGAGTAGAATCAGAAGAAATCTGTATACAATCACAGACATACCATATCTGTGATGACCAACTATGACAGACTGGACTCTTTTCAGCAATGCAGTGATATAAGTTAATCCCGAAAGACTCAAGAAAGTGAGAAATGCACCATCCAGAGATATAACTAGAAAGAACTGAGCCTGAATGCTGATGGAAGCAAACTAAATGATGTTGTTCTTTTCATTGTTTGGTTTTATTTCTTCCTTACCATCTTTCATTCCACCTAGTACAATACGCCTTCGTAATTAGAATAATGTCTAACATGAGTGCACTTGCAGATCATATACTGGACTATATGCTGTCGTGTGGGGAGGAGGGAGGGAAGTAAAGGAAATTTGAAAATCAAGGAACTATGGAATTGAATCTTGTTAACTGAAACTAAACTAATAAATTAATTTAAAAAAATAAAGGATGGAGATGGAACAGAAGAAGGGATGAAGGGAAAAAAATAGGAAGAAAGAGGGATGACTTAGGACAGGTAAGATGAGTACTTCAGCAAAGTTTACAACTTCTTATAGATGAAAGTTGCCAATGACAGAATTGTATTGGTGTTTCTGTTTCGTCACTACTACCAACCCTGGCTAAGCACAGCACCTTCATATCTTGCAACTGAATGTTATTAATGTGACGTATATTCAAATCCATTTCTCTAAGCATAATTTTTCAAGATACATTCAGATATTTATAGACCTTCTTTATAGTTTTTAATAACCTTATTAATAGTAATAATTATAAAAGATAGATATGGAAAATATTATTTATAAACCAGTATAATATAAAAGCAATTTAGTGTCCATTACCCTAAGGTAGCTATAAAAACTTAGCACTTCTTCACCCAGCAGAAGCATGACAGATAATCTTTGGTCACAGGATTAACTTGTCTAAATCCTATAGAATTTTCTAGAATAGATATTATTTTACTTAAAATACTTATAGCATGCATAGATCATTGACTTCATTAAATATAATCCAAAGTGGTTCATAGGTTTCATAAATGGAGGCTATGAAAATGTTCTGCATCAAGAGTGGAGTCAAAAGGCCCTCATTGGGTGACATCTACATGAAATCAGTTAAAAATATGTCAACAAAAAATCATAAAAGAAATTGTTGAGTCATGTGAAATGGCTGAAGGAAATAAGAGCTTATGATGATAATTCACAACCAGATCACTGTCAGGAGAAATTAATGAATTATCTTTAAAGAGCCAAGATGTAGTGTTCAACACAAGTTATATAAGTAACAGGCAGAAACTACGTAATATATCATTTTAAACTGGAAAAAAAAAAAAGTAGCACCTACTGAAAACCTAGAATAATATGACTTGTAAGGTAGAGTCATTCTTCAGAAGCATTCTATCTTTCACTGATTGACAAATGACAAATTCTTGTCATATAAATATAGGCCTCAAAATATCCTTGAGAACTCAGTTAATAAACAGTTCTGTAATGTTGTACACTATTGCTTCAACATAACATTGATCCATAAAAAAATCTTAAAGACAACATGTTTTAAATTATGACCATATTGGATATTTATAACAGTAAAACTACATGGTATGAAAAGTTCTCAAAATGTACATACTTCACAAAAGTAATTGAAAGTAGGTAGAGATAGAGGATATAGTACATGCCTTTTCACACTTAACTTCTTCAACTGAGATTGTTTCAAAGATGATTTCAGAAAATCCATAAAAAGTGATCATATATTCCAAAGCACATACTCTTATTTAAATACAAAAAGTATTTCATCTACATGTGTAAGAATACTTAGAATATGAAATGAATAGCAAAATATCAACTTGTCCTTAGACTATTTCTGTCTGAGCACAACATACAACTAAAAACAAGTCAATAGTGATACTGATGATCATATTGATAATGATAATGATTTCTTGAAAAGGGACAAGTCCTATGACCATTTCTAGCTAATATGTATTAAAGAATGAGATCAAGGTGAATGAAATAATTAAACCAATTATATGTTTAGGACTTCTGGTGGAGTAGCGAAAGGTTAGCTGAGCTCTCCCAACATTCTCCTCAAAAAAAAAAAAAAAATCTTAAAAATAATGCCTCAAATTCAATTTTGCATTGGCAGAGTCAATGAAAAATCAGAAGAATACATTCTTCCAGACAAACACAGTGTAGAAGGGTGGAAAAAGATCTGTAACATGGGAGTGAAAGCTGGCCTGGAAGCCACATGGATGAAACATCAGTGGTGGGACCAGGTGGTAGTGAGAGAAGAAACAGAAGTGTAGGGATATCTCAAGGCAAAGATGCTAAGAGGACCTTGCAACTAGTCATAAAGAAATTACAGAGAACCCCTGAGCTAGGACTAGATGCAGGGGAGTGGTAACCTTGGAAAAAAAAGAACTGATATTTGGTGATAAGGGATCAGGGACCTGAGTGACAAAATCACTTCATGTCCCAAAGAATCAGGGACACTGAGGAAAAGAACCATTTCTTTCTCATAGGAGAAGTTCTTAAGAGAAGCATCAATTGCAATACCAAGGGATGTGAAGCCCTTCCTGAGTGATGACAAAACTGAATATCTGGAAAGCAGTTACCACATCTCTCCCCAGACCACACCACCTTGGGAACAACCAAAATCTTCCAAACCCCTAAAAGTAGCTTGGAAAACAGCAGTGTGAAAAACTCTAATGCTTGAAAGAGTGCCCTTCTTGGGCAGCGAGGTGGTGCAATGAATAGAGCATCGGCTTTGGAATCAGGAGAACCTGAGTTCAAATGTGGTCATAAACACTTGACACACTTACTAGCAGTGTGGCATTGCCCAAGTCACTTGGTCACAATTGCCTTGCCTTCCCCCCTCCAAAAAAAAAAAAAGAGTGCCTTTCCCACCCCCATTTGGGGAACATAGCCCAAATTTAATAAAAAGTTCAAAATAAAAAAAGATAAAGTAGAAAAATTGGAAAAATAACAACAAAAACCCTCAAATCTGACCATTAAAAGCTACTTTGACGACATAGAAAATCACAACACACAGAATAAGAAAATAAAATCAAAACAGCTACAAGCAATTACATGTGTACACACACACACACACACACACACACACACACACACACACACACACACACACATATATATATATACACATAAATATCTGTGTGTGTGTGTGTTTATGAATGAATTTGGTATAAGCTCAACAAGAATTCCTGGAAGATTAAAAATTATTTTCAAATTCAAATAAAAGTGGTAGAGGAAAAAAACAGGTAGAGAAATGAGAGCAAAAGGAAAAAAAAAATAAACTATGAAAACACTTTTAACAGCTTGGTAAGGCACAAAAAAATGCAGAATATACAAATGAAAATACAACCCACAAAAACAAAATTAGCTAAATGGATAAAATACAAAAATTCACTGATCAAAACATTCCTTAAAAAACATAATTGTGGGCTAATACCCTCCCTCTCTAAAAAATTACCTTATGGGGGCAGAGCCAAGATGGCGGAGTAGAAACAACTAATCCAAGCCACTCTGCCCCCAAATTCCCCCCAAACTATGTAAAAGGGGACGCTGAACAACTTCTGGAGCCCCAGCACCCACAGAACGACACAGAGAAGCTAACCTCCTGCTGAGTACAGCCCAGCAGCCCTGCAGGAAGGACCAGCGCAGCAGTCTGGGAGCCAGCAGCGCGAAGTGCAGCAGAGCGCAGGGAGCCGAGCCAAGCTCTGAGGTTTTAGGCCCAGGGTGGCAGGGCCAGCAGCCGGCTGGAGGAACCCCATAACACCAGCAGCTGTGGCAACTCCAGAATTATCAACATAGACATGCCTAGGACAAAGTAAGAGGTTAGTGTCCTATGGACTTTGGGACCAGTATTTGGGGAATGCATCGGCTCCCTCCCCTGGGGGCTAGAAGCTTCTGAGGAAACATGCCATTTTGTAGTTTTCAGAGGCAGCTCCAGCTCCTGGCCTGCAAATTGTAGGGAGATCCAGTGATCAGTCTTGGGGGGTAATCGCTCTTGCTTTAACCTCCCTGGATCTGGATTGTGATCTAGGGTGGAAGCCATGGGCGGGTTTACAGCTTGCCAGAAACGGAAGTTGCCTCCCCACACGTTCGGGACGAAAATTCCTCTAGCTGGCCTTAAAGCCATAGTGTGGCAACAAAGCCCAAAAGTCAAGTAATTAAGTGGCAACATGCCAAGGCACAGGAAACAGAAAAATGCAACCCTAGACTCCTATTTTGGGGGCATAGAGCGGGAAAAGGACTGTGAGGTCAGAAGTCCTGCTCCAAAAGCCCCAGGGGAAAACATGAGCAGGCTGCAGGCCATAGAGGACCTTAAGAAGGACTTTAAAAATCAAATAAAAGAAGTGGAGGAAAAATTGGAAAGAGAAATGAGAAGGATGCAGGAAAAGTATGAAATGAGGGTCAACAGCCTGACTGAGGAAAACAACACCTTAAAAAATAGACTAACTCAAATGGCAAAGGAGGCCCAAAAGGGCAATGAGGAGAAGAATGCCTTAAAAAGTCGAATTTGCCAGATGGAAAAAGAATCTCAAAAGTTCACTGAGGAGATTCATTCCTTCAGAGTTAGACTGGAGCAAATGGAAGCTAATGACTTTATGAGAAATCAAGATGCTGTTAAGCAGATCCAAACAAATGAAAGATTAGAAGGCAATGTGAAATATCTCATGGGAAAAACCACTGACCTGGAAAATAGATCCAGGAGAGACAATTTAAAAATTATTGGACTACCTGAAAGCCATGATCAAAGAAAGAACCTAGAAATCACCCTTCAAGAAATTCTCAAGGAAAATTGCCCTGAGGTTTTAGATCCAGAGGGCAAAATAGAGGTTGAAAGAATCCACCAATCACCTCCTGAAAAAGATCCCAAAAAGAAAACTCCCAGGAATATTATAGCCAGGTTCCAGAATCCCCAGATCAAGGAGAAAATACTACAAGCAGCCAGGAAGAAACAATTTCAATATTGTGGAAACACAATCAGAATAGCCCAGGACCTGGCAGCTTCTACACTGAGGGATCGAAGGGCATGGAATATGATATTCCAGAGGGCAAAAGAACTGGGAATGAACCCAAGGGTCACCTACCCAGCAAAACTGAGTACCTTATTTCAGGGGAAAATATGGTCATTCAGTGGAATAGAGGACTTTCAAGCATTCTTGAGGAAAAAAACAGAATTGAATAGAAAATTTGACATCCAGACACAAGAAGGAAGAGATGCCTGAGAAGGTAATAAGGGAAAGGAAATCATAAGGAACTTATCCAAGTTGAACTATTTACATTCCTATATGGAAAAGCAATAACTGACTGATGATATCTTTCTCACTATGAAAATAATGGAAGAAGGGTGTGTGGTCATATGAATACATATGTGAATGTGTGTGTATATGGTTACAGTTATATATGGATAGAGGGCATAGGTTGAATTTGTTGGGAAGAGAGAATACTCAAGGGATGAAATTATGAGGTGAGAGAGGAAAGTGGCAAGAGGAGATGGGGAGAGACAGGGTAGGGTAAACTATCTCATGTAGAAGAAGCAAGGGGAAGTGGTTGCAAGGGAGGAGGAGAATAGGAAGGCAGAAAAGGCAAAACCACATTCTCATTGAATTTGGTTCAGGGAGAGAATGACATACATACTAAATGGGATATCTCAACCTGCAGCAGAATAGGGGGAAGGGGGATGAGAGGAGGGATGATGGATGGGAGGGCATCCTTGGGGGGAGGGGAGGTTGGAAGTACCCACTATAGAAGAGGGACAGGATCATGTAGGGAATGGACCAGGTGGGGGGTGGGAAGAGTGGGAGGGAATTATAAGCAGCCTTGTACAATATATCTACTAAGATAATGTTTTGCATAGCTAGACATCTACAACATATACTGAATTACTTATCTCCCCAGAGGGAACGGGTGACAGGGGAGGAAGGAAATGGATCTGAAATTGGAGGTCTTAACATTAAATGTTTCAAATATATATATAAATACTAAAAAAAGAAAACAACCTTTTCAATTTAATGTATTCAAAAAAATAAATAAAAAAATAAAAAAATACCTTATATTAAAAAAAAAACATAATTGTGCAAATGGAAAATACATTTTAAAAAACTCAGGGAAGGAAATAACTCTTTAACAATTAGAATTCAATGAATGGAAGCTAATGACTTCATGAGATATCAGGAAATGATAAAACTAAGTCAAAAATGAAAGAAAAAAGAAGAAACTGTGAAATATCCTGTCAAAGAAACAACTAACAAGAAAATATATTGAGAGATACAATTAAATTCTAGAGTTCCCAGGTCCAAGAGATTGTTTCAATTGGCCATCAAATATCAAACACCATGGAGCCATAATCATGATAACACAAGATTTAGCAACTAAAACTGTAAAGAAGCAGAGGTTGTGAACTATGATATTTCAGAAGGCAAAAGAGGTAGGATTATAACCAAGAATGACATTCCAAAAAAAAAAAAAAAACTGAGCATAATTCTTCACGGAAAAAGAATGGAAACTTAATGTAATAGGGGACTTTAAAGCATTTCTGATGAGAAGAACAGGAATGAATTTTTAAAATTGCCTTTGAAATAGGATTCAAAAGGGCATTAAAAGCTAAACATGAATGAGATAAATGTAAATTCTAAGAACTTTATCATTAGTATTTTATTTTTCTCCAGTTATATGTGAAAACAATTTTTTATGTTTTCAAAAATAAATTTATTTATTTTTTAAAAATAAATTTATTTTTAGTTTTCATTTTTTTTTTAAAGCAATTGGGGTTAAGTAACTTGCTCAAGGTTACATGGCTAGTCATTTGATTTATGCGTGGGTGCTCGTTTTCTGAGGCCGGATCTGATCTCGGGTCATCCAAACTCTGAGGCCGGCGCTCTTACTCACTGCGCCACCTAGCCACCCCTTTAGGGCAATTGGGGTTAAGTAACTTGCCCAAGGTTACACGGCTAGGTTTTTGTTTGTGCGGATTAAGTGTTGGACGAACTCAGGTCCTTCTGATTCCAGGGCCGGCGCTCTATTCACTGCGCCACCTAGAAGCCCCTAGTTTTCATTTTCATAAGATTTTGAGATGCAAATTTTCTCCCCATCTGTCCCCTACCCCCATCCCAATATAGCAAGTCTACTGAATACCCCTTCCCCTAATCTACTCTCTCTTTTATCTTCCACCATCACTCCCCTAACCTAGTAGGGCAAAAATGAATTTCTATACCCCAGTGCCTATATATCTCATTTCCCAGTTGTATGCAAAAAAAAAATAATTTTTTTAACATTTGTTTTTAAAACTTTGATGTCCAGATTCTTTCCCTTCTTCCCTCCTCACTCACCCCCACTGGGAAGACAAGTAATTCAATATAGGTTGTGCATGTTTAGTTACAAAAAACATTTCCATAGTAGTAATATTGTGAAAAATTAACTATATTTCCCTCCATCCTATTCCCCCCCAACTAATTCTATTTTCTCCTTTGACCCTATCACTTTTCAAACATATGTGCTTCTAACTACCCTCCTTCCCCAATATGCCCTCCCTTCTATTATCCCTCCTCTTATACCCTTCCCCCTACTTTCCTGTTGGATAAGATACCCAAGTGAGTGTGAATGTTGTTCCCTCCTTAAGCCAAATTCAATGAGGGTAAAGTTCACTCATTCCCTTTCATCTTCATGCTGTTCCCCTCCATTGTAACAGTTTCCTCTTTTATATGAGATAATTTACCCTCTTCTATCTCTCCCTTACTCCTTCTCCCAATATATTCCTTTCTCACCTATTAATTTTATTTTTTAGATATCATCCCTTCATATTCAACTCATCCTGCACCCTCTATGTATACATGAACGTACATATACACACACTCACATATATATTTATACACACATACACCCTCCTATGCATACATATATGTACATATATATTCTCTTCAACTATCCCCGTACTGAGAAAAGCCTCATGAGTTACAATTATTGTTTTTCCATGTAGGAATATAAATAGTTCAACTTTAATGAGTTCCTTATTATTTATTTTTCCTATTTTCCTTCTCATGCTTCTCTTGCTTCCTGTATTTGAAAGTCAAATTTTCTCTTCGGCTCTGGTTTTTCATCAAAAATGCTTGAAAGTCCTCTATTTCATTGAATATACATATTTTTCCCTAAAGGATTATACTCAGTTTTGCTGGGTAGGTGATTCCTGGTTTTAATCGTAACTCCTTTGACCTCTGGAATATCATATGCCAAGCCCTTTGATCCCTTAATGTAGAAGCTTCTAGATCTTGTATTATCCTGATTTTGTTTCCACAGTGCTCAAATTATTTCTTCCTGGCTGCTTATAATATTTTCTCCTTGACCTGGGAACTCTAGAATTTGGCTATAATATAATAAATATAATGATATGATATGATATGATATAATTTATATAATATATCTTTTTGAGATCTTTTTCAATATGCAATTAGTGAATTCTTTCCATTTCTACTTTGCCCTCTGGTTCTAAAACATCAGGGCAATTTTCCTTGAGAATTTCTAGAAGGATGATTTCTAGGCTCTTTGTTTTTTTATCATAGCTTTCAGGTAGTCCAATAATTTTTAAATTATTTCTCCTGGATATATTTTCCAGGTCAGTGTTTTTCCAATGAGATATTTCATAATTGCCTTCTATTTTTTCATTTTTTGGATCTGTTTTATAGTATCTTGATTTTTCATAAAGTCATTAACTTCCATTTGCTTAAATATAATTTTTGAAGGAATTATTCTCTTCAGTGAGTTTTTGCAATTCTTTTTCCATCTGGCAAATTCAGCTTTTTAAGGCATTCTTCTCTTCATTGGCTTTTTGGGCCTCTCTTGCCATTTGAGTTAGTCTGGTTTTTTTTTTTTTTTTGGAGGGCAGTTGGGGTTAAATGACTTGCCCAACCTCACACAGGTAGTAAGTGTGTCATATGGCTGAGGCTGGATTTGAGCTCAGGTCCTTCTGACTCCAGCATCAGTGCTCTATTCACTATGCAACCTAGCTGCTCCTTAGTCTACTTTTTAAGGTGTTATTTTCATCAGTATTTTTGGGGTCTCCTTTAGCAGACTGTTGATTCACTTTTCATGATTTTCTTGCATCTTTCTCATTTCTCTTTCTGATTTTTCCTCCACTTCTTTTACTTAGTTTTCAAAATCCTTCTTGAGCTCTTCCATGGCCTTTGACCAATTCATATTTTTCTTGGAGGCTTTTGATGCAGGAGTTTTGTACGTTGTCTGTTTGTGGCTTTGTTAGGCCTTGATTTCCCAGGAACAGAGACTGTGCAGGATATAAAGTGGACTGGACATTGTGAGCTTCAGTGTGGAACAGGAAATGCTGGACAAGGAACTGGGAGTTATCTACCTTTGAAAACAGGTGACAGTTTGGTGAATCCAGGTAGGATCTGGGACCATGGAAGGGGAACCAGGGAAGCTGAGAGTCAAGATGTCAAGATGAAAAGATGAAAAGATGTTGGGTCAAGATGAAAAGATCTCTCTGTGGATACTGAGAAGTGACTGATAAAATTATAACTTTCTTGTGACTGAGGAGTGGATGGCCTGTGTATTTTCCACTACCCCTTAAGAGGGCACTGAGTAGTAACTGATGATGATATTGTAACCTACCTGCACCCCATGTGCGGAGAACCTTGACTCTTGTACTTTTTGTCCCTTAAGGAGGCCTTGCATCTTTAAGAGTGATTGTTACTAAATGATTGAATGATTGAATAAAGGATTTTCTGATTGAGTGACTAAATGAATGTACTTTGTTCAAAATTATGGGACCACTTTGGTGAAAACTATGTGACTATTTTAGTGATAAGTTATAACACTGTGAATGCTGTATTTTGATTTCTGTGAATGTTTTGCCTTAATTTGTTACTGAAACAATAGAATGTTCATTATACTACATAATCAGATCCTTGAAGCTGTTCACAGCAGTAGCCCTCTGGAAAGCTGTTTGTGCTTAGCTTTACACTTTAGTGGGAGATTTCTTTCTCTCTGTCACTTTGTGGGTCCTAAAGCTCTAAAATTTATTTTTATAGGTATTGGAGGAGGTTGGACTGGGAGCACAATAAAGTTTCTGCTTTTACTCCAATATCTTGGCTCTGCCCTGATTTGAAAATAATTTTAAACATTTTTAAAGTGTTGAGTTCCAAATTCTCTCCCATCTCTCCTCCCCATGTGTAATGTCAAGCAAAGAAGTGCTTAGTACCTTTCTTCAGCTACTTAAGTATTTAGCACTTTGTTTGAGCCCCTTGTTATTTGAATGTGGGAGGAACTTGCTGATAAAACAGGAAGGGGTGGAACAAGAAGGAGAACCACCATATGTAAGGAGAAGCGCAGCTGGGATAGAGAACTGAGAAGGGGAATGGTTGTGGAGGCTAGGCATTATGTTTGTCTATTCTGTTGTGTTTGTGATATTTATTACAGAAGTCCTGGGATCTTGCGGGAAGCCCTGGAAGGGGATTTTCTTTACTGGAGGGGGGTTTCAAAGGTCCTAGGAGTGTACTGACAATTTGTGTTGTTATCAGACCTCATTTGTAGGTCTGTGTTGATTTCAGAGGTAGATAGTGAATTGATAATGGTGCTGACAATATGTATGAATGTTGTTTTAGGCTTCTAGCTGTCTGACCATTACATCCATAACTAGTCAATTACCAGAGAGGGAAGCACCGATATCTGGGTTTTCAAAGCCAGGGGGCTCAATGGCTGCCCAGAGTCTCATCTGTTCAAATCACACAACTCTTCTCAAAGTGAGCTCCAAACCAAAACCTCACATCAGTGTAAAAATAGCCTTCTCTTTTCTCAGAGAATGTAACAACCCTCTTGACCCATTGCCCAATCACAAAGTAACAAGGTGTGGGCATTCCTGAAAAACAAGCCTCCTGCCACAGGTTCCATGTGACCACATTCAGCCTTTTAGGGGTCAGAGTATATTTTCAAATCATGGAAGGTTCTCAGAATCATGTAAGCCTATCAAGAGGCCTAGGGGAAGGGAAGATCTTCAGATTCCCATTCCCATAACAGATAGATGGAAGAAGAACCATGAAATTCAGGAGCCAGACTCAAACCAACATGAAAAGACCTCTTCTTGGGTACTTAGTGCTGACTGAGAAGATCATGATTAACTGTGGCCTAGGGGTGGAAGAACTTTTTATTTTACCTTGTACCTTGTACTCCTTAAGGATGATTGAGTTAAGGATGTTTGGAAACTAATCTCCAATCAAGAAGAAAGACCTTTTGACTGAGAGATTAAGAAAACGTGATCTAGAGGTGGGAAAACTTAGACCTTTGTGTCCCCCTTAAGGAGGATTTCTCCTTAAGGATGATTGGGTTAAGGACTTCCTGAATGATATCTTTTACTTAAAACTATGTGGCCTCTTTAAGTGAAAACTATGTAGCCACTTTAGTGATAATTTGTTATGTTATATCATTGTGAATGTTGTACTTTGGTTTATGTGAATGTATTGCTTTAGTTTACTGATGAATCAACAGAGAGTCCACTTTACTATGTGATCAGAACCTTAGCGCTATTCACAGCAGCAGTCCTCTGGAAAACTGCTCATGCTTGGCTTTACACAACCCCTCCATTAAGAAGGCAAGCAGTTCAATATAGGTCATAATTTGTAGACATGCAAAATATATTTACATTAAGAGTCATGTGTGAAAGAAAACACAGATTAAAAAAAAAAACCCAAAACCAAACACCTCAAGAATAATAGAGAAAGCAAAAAAAAAAAAAAAGCATGTTTCAATCTGTATTGAGACAGCATCAGTGCCTTCTCTTATCATGGGTAGCATATTTCACCATAAATCCTTCAGTATTGTATTGGATCATTGTATTGTTAAGAATGGCTAAGTCATTCACAGTTGATCATCTTACAATATTGCTTACAATATTTCAACTTGGGATCAGCTCATGTAAATCTCTCCAGGTTTTTTTTTTTCCTGAAAGCATCATGCTTATCATTTCTTATAGCCCAATAGTACTCCATCACAATCACATCCCACAAACTACTCTGTCATTCCCCAGCTGATGTACATCCCCTCAATTTCAAACTCCTTGACACCATAAAAGAGCTACTATAAATATCCCTACATATATAGGCCCACTGTCCCTTTTATGTTGACCTCCTTTAGGATACAAACCTAGAAGTGAGACTAGTAGGTCAAAGGACATGCATGGCCCCATAGCATTTTGAGCATAGTTCCAAACTGTCAAGGAAAAAAATGGTATGGGGACATGGAATGCACACACACACACACACAAACACACACACACACACACACACATTGAGTGTGTGTTTGTGTTTGTCTGTATAGTATATATGTGTGTATATATACTCAATATGAATCTATTTTATCCAAAAGAAAAGTATGAGGGGAGGTGGCTAAGTGGGAAAAAAGTAATAAATTTAAAGACATTAAATAAGGCAGGAATCAGAAGCAAAAACAGACTTGGGAGTGAGGCAAGATAAAAAGAGAGAAGGATAAACCAAAGCTATTAGGATGAAGGAAAATGCACAGTTAAGTTATCATAGTTCTGAATATGGATGGAACAAACTCACTGATAAGATGGAAGCAGATTGCTGAATGGATTAGAAACAAGAAACCAAAAACATGTTGGTTATAAGAAAGATATTTCGTACAGAGACACAGACAGAGTGAAAATAAAAGGCTAGAGCAGAATCTATTCTGCTTTAGCTGAAGTTTTTAAAAAGCAGGTGTAATAATCACAATCAGCCAAAACAAAAGAAAAAAAAAAGACAAGGAAGGAAACTACATCTTGCTAAAAGGAACCATAATCAATGATGTAGTATCAGTACTAAATATGCAAGGACCAAATGGCATAGCATTCAAATTTTTTTTTTTTTTTGCTTTTTGGAGGGCAATTGGGATTAAGTAACTTGCCCAAGGTCACACGGCTAGGTTTTTACTTGTGTGTGCATTAAGTGTCTGAGGCCAGATGGGAACTCAGGTCCTTCTGACTCCAGGGCTGACACTCTACTCACTGTGCCACCTAGCCACCCCCCTAGCATTCAAATTCTTAAAGAAAAAGTTAAATGAATTTCAGTAGGAAATAGAAAGTAAAATCATGCTAGTTGGGGACCTCAACTTTCCCTTCTCAGAAGTAGATAAATCTAAACATTGAAAAGTTAAATTAGAAGTAAAAAGATCAATTAATAAATAACCTCAATGCTGCTATTAGAGAGAGAGACAGAGAGACAGAGAGAGAGACAGAGAGAGAGAAACAGAGACAGAGAGAAAACAGACACAGAGGCAGATAGACAGGCCAAACATTCTAGCAAGCCAGCAATGAGCCCCACCTCATCAGATCAGGAGGAGATCTTGAGCCCCAGTGTGGTGGAGCAGGCAAACACCAACACCAGGACCTCCCACATTATTTAGCATAGATAGACAACTGGCAAACTCTAGCTCTGAGAACCACCACATGCTTTAGCACAGCTCCAGAAATGGTGGCTTCATCCTGTGCCAGGGCCACCAAATGCTTCAGTATGGTTCCAGGCAGGAAGGCAGCTTCCAGGGGCCAGACATCCATGTGCTTCAGTGTAGCCCCATTGAAAGGCAGAAAAACCACACTTGGAGTCAGCACACGCCAGACACCACCTCTAGGACCCCAGTTCAGCATCAAGTAAGCTGCCAGAACTTTACAGCATCCAGTAGTACCAGTCACTCCACACCCTGAACACAGCACCAAACATGATGGTAGCCCATGGGCCTCAAGGCAACATCTCTGTAGCACCAGGAAAACAGTCATGGCTTGTAATCATTGACAAGTAACCTGAGACAGATTCCCTTCCATTCTGGGTGCAGAGATCAAATTTAAAAGATAGGGAAAAGCTGCCCCCACCACCACCAAAAGAAAAAAAAAAGATGAGCAAAAATCACAAACAAAAATCCAACCATAGAAAGTTATTATTATGACAGGGAAGACCAAGACATAAACTCAGAAGAGGACAGCAATGTCAAAACATCCATGGGCAAAACCTCAAAAAAAAAAAATGGAATGTGACCTCAAACCCAGAAAGAACTTATGGAAGACCTCATAAAGAAGTTTTAAAATCATATAGTAGAAGAAGAAGAAAAACTGGGAAAGAAATGAGTGATGGAAGAAAATTATGAAAAAAGACTCAACATCTTGGAAAGCTGCTTAAAAAGTAGAATGAATCAAATGGAAAAGAAGATACAAAAATTCAAAATTGATACAAAATTGAAGAAAACAACTCCTTAAAGAGTACAGCTGATCAAATGGAAAAGAAAGTACAGAAGATAATTGAGGAAAACAACACCTTAAAAGTTAGAATTGAGCAAATGGAAACTAATGAGTCTATAAGACATCTTGAATCAATCGAATAACTTCTAAAGAATGGGGGGAAAATGGGGAAAAGGTGAAAAATACCTTGTGGGAAAACAGATGACCTAGAAAATAGATACAGGGGAGATAATTCAGAATCTTTGGAGTTCCTAAAAGTCATAATCAAAAGGAGGACATGGACAGCATCTTTCAAGAAATCATCAGGGAAAACTGCCTTGATATCCTAGAACCAGAGGGCAAAATAGGCATTGGAAGAATCCACCAATCACCAAGAGATCCAAAATGAAAATCCTAAGGAACATTGTAGCCAAATTTCAGAACTATCAGGTCAAGGAAAAAATACTACAAGTGACTGGAAAAAATTCAAATATTGAGGCGGAGCCAAGATGGCGGATTAGAAACAGCTTGTCCAAGCCTCTCTGCCCCCAGATTCCCCCGAAACTATGTAAAAGGGGACTCTGAACAACTTCTGGAGCCCCAGCACCCACAGAACGACACAGAGAAGCTAATCTCCCGATGAGGACAGCCCAGCAGCCCTGCAGGAAGGATCAGTGCAGAGGTCTGGGACCTGGCAGCGCGCAGAGCGCAGGAGCCGAGCCAAGCCGAGCCCAGGTCCTCCTGAGCCGAGGTTTTAGCCCCAGGGCGGCAGGGCCAGCAGCTGGCTGGAGGAAGCCCAGAACACCAGGAGCTGTGGCGACTCAAGAATTATCAACATAGACATGCCTAGGACAAAGTAAGAGGTTAGTGTCCTATGGATTTTGGGACCTGTATTTGGGGAATGCATCAGCTCCCTCCCCTGGGGGCTAGAAGCCACTGAGGAGACACGCCATTTTGTAGTTTTCAGAGGCATTTCCGGCTCCCAGCCTACAAATCGTGGGGAGATCCAGCGATCAGTCTTGGGGGTAATCGCTCTTGCTTTAACCTCCCTGGATCTGGATTGTGATCTAGGGTGGAAGTTGTGGGTGGGTTTACAGCTTGCCAGAAACGGAAGTTGCCCCCCACACGTTCGGGACGAAAATTCCTCTAGCTGGCCTTAAAGCCATAGTGTGGCAACAAGCCCCAAAGTCAAGTAATTAAGTGGCAACATGCCAAGGCAAAGGAAACAGAAAAATGCAACCCTAGACTCCTATTTGGGGGCATAGAGCGGGAAAAGGACTGTGAGGTCAGAAGTCCTGCTCCAAAAGCCCCAGGGGAAAACATGAGCTGGTTGCAGGCCATAGAGGACCTTAAGAAGGACTTTAAAAATCAAATCAGAGAAGTGGAGGAACAATTGGAAAGAGAAATGAGAAGGATGCAGGAAAAGTATGAAATGAGGGTCAACAGCCTGATTGAGGAAAACAACACCTTAAAAAATAGACTGACTCAAATAGCAAAGGAGGCCCAGAAGGGCAATGAGGAGAAGAATGCCTTAAAAAGTCAAATTTGCCAGATGGAAAAAAGAATCTCAAAAGTTCACTGAGGAGATTCATTCCTTCAGAGTTAGACTGGAGCAAATGGAAGCTAGTGACTTCATGAGAAATCAAGATGCTGTTAAGAAGATCCAAACAAACGAAAGATTAGAAGGCAATGTGAAATATCTCATGGGAAAAACCACTGACCTGGAGAATAGATCCAGGAGAGACAATTTAAAATTTATTGGACTACCTGAAAGCCATGATCAAGGAAAGAACCTAGAAATCACCCTTCAAGAAATTCTCAAGGAAAACTGCCCTGATGTTTTAGATCCAGAGGGCAAAATAGAGGTTGAAAGAATCCACCGATCACCTCCTGAAAAAGATCCCAAAAGAAAACTCCCAGAAATATTATAGCCAGGTTCCAGAATCCCCAGATCAAGGAGAAAATACTACAAGCGGCCAGGAAGAAACAATTTCAATATTGTGGAAACACAATCAGAATAGCCCAGGACCTGGCAGCTTCTACACTGAGGGATCGATGGGCATGGAATATAATATTCCAGAGGGCAAAAGAACTGGGAATGAACCCAAGGGTCACCTACCCAGCCAAACTGAGTATTTTGTTTCAGGGGAAAATATGGTCATTCAGTGGAATAGAGGACTTTCAAGCATTCCTGAGGAAAAAACCAGAATTGAATAGAAAATTTGACATCCAGACACAGGAAGGAATAGATGCCTGAGAAGGTAATCGGGGAAGAGAGATCAAGGGGAACTCATCAAAGTTGTACTATTTACATTCCTATGTGGAAAAGCAATAACTGTGACTGATGATATCTTTCTCACTATGAAAATAATGGAAGAAGGGGGTGTGGTCATATGAATACATATGTGAATGTGTGTGTATATGGTTACAGTTCTATATGGATAGAGGGCATAGGTTGAATTTGTTGGGAAGGGAGAATACTCAAGGGATGAAATTATGAGGTGAGAGAGGAAAGTGGCAAGAGAAGATGGGGAGAGACAGGGTAGGGTAAACTATCCCATGTAGAAGAAGCAAGGGGAAGTGGTTGCAAAGGAGGGGGAGAATAAGGAAGGCTAAAAAGGCAAAACCACATTCACATTGAATTTGGTTCAGGGAGAAAATGACATACATACTAAATGGGATATCTCAACCTGCAGCAGGATAGGGGGAAGGGGGATGAGAGGAGGGATGATGGATGGGAGGGCATCCTTGGGGTGAGGGGAGGTTGGAAGTACCCACTATAGAAGAGGGACAGGATCATGTAGGGAATGGACCAGGTGGGGGGTGGGATGAGTGGGAGGGAATTATAAGCAGCCTTGTACAATATATCTACTATGATAATGTTTTGCATAGCTAGACATGTACAACATATACTGAATTACTTATCTCCCAAGAAGGAATGGGTGACAAGGGAGGAAGGAAATGGATCTGAAATTCGAGGTCATAACATTAAATGTTTCAAATATATATAAATACTATTATTAAAACTCTTTTGCTTGTAATAGGGAGATAAGATGTGCAGGCATTGGGACACAAAGATTCACCTTCCTCTAATGGAAAAGTCGATGGGGGTATGGGAGAAGGTATGGGAGAGAGCAGGTTGGAGGAAGCGATATTTTGTGGGACTGCTATTCTGGGAGGTTGGGTTGGGGAATAATGGGGGGAAAATGATTGTAACTCAAAATATGGAGGAAATGAATGATGTAAAACAGAAGTTAATAAAGCATTTGTTTAAAAATAAATTCATATATTGGGGAGTCATAATAAAGGACTTGGCAACTGCAACATTAAAGGACTGGAAATCATATACCATGATATTCCAGTGAGCAAAGGAGGTAAGACTATCACTAAGAATCATTTACTTGACAAAATTAAGCATAAAATGGAGGGGGAGGGGTATTGGGAATGGCCAGTCAACAGAATAGAAGAATTTCAAGCTTGAATGTGAATACCAGAACTAAACCAAAAAAATTGACCTCCAATATCGAAAACCAAAGATAAACATAAACAGGTAAAAAGAGAAAATAAAACAGAAAGGATTGAGTATAGCTAAACTGTTTTCAACCCTACACAGGAAGATGACCCTTTTAATACTTTTTAAAAAATGGTATCACTAACAATACAGAGAGAAATAATATACATAAACAGATGGAATAGGTATGTGGTGAATTTGAGGGAATGACATAAAAATTAAGTCATAAGAAAGAGGAATACAAAAGGTGCAAAAGGAAAGGAGAGGTAGAATGGGGTAAACTATCTCATATGAAGATGTGGAGAGGAAGATGGAAGAGGTAGGGGGTACAATGTGCATTGCTTGAAACTTTCTCTATCAATATTGGCTGAAAGATGGAATAATATACATAATCAGTTGAATATAGAAATTTTTCTTACCTAACAAGGAAGTATGAGGAGAGGAAAATAAGAAAAAGGGGGTGGGGGGCATAGGGACTGACAGAAGAGAGGGCAGATCAGGGGAGATGGTAAAAGCAAAACACCAGTGATGTGGGAAAGGGTGAGAGAAAGGAAAAACAGGAGGAATAATAGGATGGAGGGAAAAAATACCCTTAATAGTTATAACTGTGGGACTGGCTAGGTGGCACAGTGAATAGAGCACCAACCCTGGAGTCAGGAGTACCTGAGTTCAAATCTGGCCTCAGACACTTAACATAAAACCTAGCCATGGGACCTTGGACAAGTCACTTAAACCCAACTGCCCTACGCTCCCCCCTCTGAAAAGCAAAATAATAATAATAATTATAATAATTATAACTGTGAATGTGAATGGGATGAAATCTCCCATAAAAAAAGAAAATGGATAGCAGAGTGAATAAAAAAATAGAATTCTTCAATATATCACTTACAGAAAACACACTTGAAGCAGAGAGACACACACAGATTAAAGGTAAGGGGAGCAGAATCTATTATCTTAGACAAAGTAAAAGTAAAATTAGACCTAATTAATAGAGATAAGGTAAGGGAGGAAACTACTTTTTGCTAAAAGGTACCACAGACAATGAGCAATAAAATTAGGAGAGTAAGGAATAGTCTACCTGTCAGCTCTATGGAGAGAGGAAATATTCATGACCAGAATTCATGACCCAATGAGAGAAAAAGAAAGCATTATCAAATGAAGAATACATAATTTTAATCATATTAAATTGAAAAACTTGGGGGCAGAGCCAAGATGGCGGAGTAGAAACAGCTCTTCCAAGCCACTCTGCCCCCAGATTCCCCCCAAACTATGTAAAAGGGGACTCTGAACAACTTCTGGAGCCCCAGCACCCACAGAACGACACAGAGAAGCTAACCTCCCGCTGAGGACAGCCCAGCAGCCCTGCAGGAAGGACCAGCACAGCGGTCTGGGAGCTGGCAGTGCGTAGCGCGCAGAGCGCGGGAAGCTGAGCCGAGCCGGAGCTGAGGTACCCTTGAGCCGAGGTTTTAGTCCCAGGGCACCAGGGCCAACAGCCGGCTGGAGGAACCCCAGAACACCAGTAGCTGTGGTGAGTCCAGAATTATCAACATAGACATGCCTAGGACAAAGTAAGAGGTTAGTGTCCTATGGACTTTGGGACCTGTATGTGGGGAATGCATCAGCTTCCTCCCCTGGGGGCTAGAAGCCTCTGAGGAGACACTCCATTTTGTAGTTTTCAGACACAGCTCCAGCTCCTAGCCTGCAATTAATTGTAGGGAGATCCAGTGATCAGTCTTGGGGCATAATCACTCTTGCTTTAACCTCCCTGGATCTGGATTGTGTTCATGGGCGGGTTTACAGCTTGCCAGAAACGGAAGTTGCCCCCCACACGTTCAGGACGAAAATTCCTCTAGCTGGCCTTAAAGCCATAGTGTGGCAACAAGCCCAAAAGTCAAGTAATTAAGTGGCAACATGCCAAGGCACAGGAAACAGAAAAATGCAACCCTAGACTCCTATTTCGGGGGCATAGAGCGGGAAAAGGACTGTGAGGTCAGAAGTCCTGCTCCAAAAGCCCCAGGGGAAAACATGAGCAGGCTGCAGGCCATAGAGGACCTTAAGAAGGACTTTAAAAATCAAATAAGAGAAGTGGAGGGAAAATTGGAAAGAGAAATGAGAAGGATGCAGGAAAAGTATGAAATGAGGGTCAACAGCCTGACTGAGGAAAACAACACCTTAAAAAATAGACTAACTCAAATGGCAAAGGAGGCCCAAAAGGGCAATGAGGAGAAGAATGCCTTAAAAAGTCGAATTTGCCAGATGGAAAAAGAATCTCAAAAGTTCACTGAGGAGATTCATTCCTTCAGAGTTAGACTGGAGCAAATGGAAGCTAATGACTTTATGAGAAATCAAGATGCTGTTAAGCAGATCCAAACAAATGAAAGATTAGAAGGCAATGTGAAATATCTCATGGGAAAAACCACTGACCTGGAAAATAGATCCAGGAGAGACAATTTAAAAATTATTGGACTACCTGAAAGCCATGATCAAGGAAAGAACCTAGAAATCACCCTTCAAGAAATTCTCAAGGAAAATTGCCCTGAGGTTTTAGATCCAGAGGGCAAAATAGAGGTTGAAAGAATCCACAGATCACCTCCTGAAAAAGATCCCAAAAAGAAAACTCCCAGGAATATTATAGCCAGGTTCCAGAATCCCCAGATCAAGGAGAAAATACTACAAGCAGCCAGGAAGAAACAATTTCAATATTGTGGAAACACAATCAGAATAGCCCAGGACCTGGCAGCTTCTACACTGAGGGATCAAAGGGCATGGAATATGATATTCCAGAGGGCAAAAGAACTGGGAATGAACCCAAGGGTCACCTACCCAGCCAAACTGAGTATTTTGTTTCAGGGGAAAATATGGTCATTCAGTGGAATAGAGGACTTTCAAACATTCCTGAGGAAAAAACCAGAATTGAATAGAAAATTTGACATCCAGACACAAGAAGGAAGAGATGCCTAAGAAGGTAATCAGTGAAAAGAAATAAAAAGGAACTTATCAAAGTTGAACTATTTACATTCCTATATGGAAATGCAATAACTGTGACTGATGACATCTTTCTCACTATGAAAATAAAGGAAGAAGGGTGTGTGGTCATATGAGTACATATGTGAATGTGTGTGTAAATGGTTACAGTTATATATGGATAGAGGGCATAGGTTGAATTTGTTGGGAAGGGAGGATACTCAAGGGATGAAATTATGAGGTGAGAGAGGAAAGTGGCAAGAGGAGATGGGGAGAGACAGGGTAGGGTAAACTATCTCATGTAGAAGAAGCAAGGGGATGTGGTTGTAAGGGGGGAAGAATAGGAAGGCAAAAGGGCAAAACCACATTCTCATTGAATTTGGTTCAGGGAGAGAATGACATACATGCTAAATGGGATATCTCAACCTGCAGCAGAATAGGGGGAAGGGGGATGAGAGGAGGGAAGAGCATCCTTAAGGGGAGGGGTGGTTGGAAGTACCTGCTATAGAAGAGGGACAGTATCATGTGGGGAATGGACCAGGTGGGGGTGGGATGAGTGGGAGGGAATTGTAAGCAGTCTTGTACAATATATCTACTATGATAATGTTTTGCATAGCTAGACATGTACAGCATATACTGAATTATTTATCTCCCCAGAGGGAATGGGTGACAAAGGAAGAAGGAAATGGATCTGAAAGTCGAGGTCTTAACATTAAATGTTTCAAATATTAAAAAAAAAATTTGAAAATCTTTTATAAAAACAAAACCAATGCAACCAAGATTAGAAGGAAAGCAGAGAATGGGAAAAAAATCTGTATAACAAGTGTCTCTGATAAAGGCCTCATCCAAATATAGAGAAAACTGGGTCAAATTTACAAGAATACAAGCCATTCCCCAGTTGATAAATGGTCAAAAAATATGAGCAGGCAGTTTTCAGATGACTGAATCTGAAGTAGCTATGCCTGGATCTTTCAGTCCAGAGACACCAAAGGGGCCAGACATCTGATCAGAAGTAGAATAGAGGTGTCCCTTTGATGGCACTGGGCAAAGAACTCGGTTGCATTGCCATATGCAGATCTGGGTCAGAGTCCCAGAATGAGGAGGAGTATTAGCACACCAAACTTTGTAACTACAGGGGAATGGAGATCTTGGTTCCAGTTCCTGGGTAGAAAAGAGTGCTTGTGGTTGCTCATAGACCAAAGCACAGGCCAGAAGAGTAATAAACATAACTCTTCTTAGATTATACCACCTTGGAAGAACTGAAAACCCAGATAACCAGAACTTGCTCCAAAAATAGCTGCACATAAATCCTAAAGATTGCAATAGTAGGCCCCTCAGCCTTGGAGTAGAGCCCAACTTTTACATATAAAAAAGTCAAGAAACAGGCTAGAAAAAAAAGATCAAACAATATACAAAGGAATCTGACCATAGAAAGTTATTTTGGTGACAGGGAAGATCAAAACACAAATTCAGAAGATGAGAACAAAGTCAAAAATGAAAAAATCCAAAGCCCCATAGAAAAATGTGAATTGGTCTCAGGCACAAAAATGAATTCATGGAAAAGTTTAAAAAATAAGAGAGGTAGAGGAAAAATTGGAAGGGAGGAGGAAGTAATAGTGACATAAGAAAATAATGGGGGGGAAAAGAAGCAAGTTTGGCAAATGAAAGACAAAAAAACAAACAAACAAAGAAAACAAAACATTAAGAAAAAGAATAGGCCAAATGATAGAAGTGACACAAAACTCCAGTGAAGAAAAGAACTTCTTAAAAGGCAGTACTGGCCAAATGCAGGAAAAAAAAGATATAAAAAAATACACTGATGAGAGACACTCCATAAAAAAGCAGAATTAGCTAAATTGGGGGAGGGGGGATGTACAAATTGAAGAAAATAATTCTTTAAAAAAGAGAATGGCCTAAATGGAAAAGGAGGTACATTCCTTAAAAATTGCAGTTGAGAAACCAAAAGAACTCTCAAATTTTCGTTACCATGGAGTATACTCCAGTAATCTCCTTTACAAATGGGCTATGTGGCCTAGCGCCCCTTCCCCAGGCCGGGTCACTGGTGATTGTCTGCTACCACCCACTGCCTGACAGGGGCTGCTCAGGAGCTGCCACTAAGGTTTACATCATCATAAGAAGAACAAGCAATATGGCAGCAATCCTCTCCAGTGGTTCACTTGTAGCAACCCATGACTACTACCGAAGGCATCTGGGTTACACCCCCAGCAACAGCTCCTGTGGAAGTGCTGAGTACTCTGGGGAAGTGATCCCCCACCATCCTGGTCTTCCCAAATCAGACCCAGGCCACTGAAAGGCAGGCTTCTTCTTTGGCAAGTTGAGTCATCCGTTCATGACAACTGTATTGGAATCCCCAGAGTACTCAGGAACTTTCCTGGTTGCTCTTGGCACAATCACCTGTGACCTGGCTCAGGAGGCCATGAGGAAGCAGCATGTCAGTGAACCCAGAAAGACCAGCACCAGGCCTTCTGCATGAGCAGAACTCAATATCCTCGCTGCTCCCCCCAATTATGAAGTATTCTGGGCATCAGAGCCTATTTCCTCCTCCCTTCCCTCTCCCACCTATTCCTTTAGAATAGATAGGCTGCATAAGTGTAGAAGTAGTTGTGTGTGTGTGTGTGTGTGTGTGTGTGTGTGTGTGTGTTTAAGGAAAACAAAAGCAAAACACCAAAAAAACAAGTAAAAGAAACCACACTGCTATTGTTTGTTTTTTTTTACTATCTGAATCACCCATGTGCTTTTCAGCAGCCTCAGTAACCTGTTTACTTTCTATTCAAATGAAACTAATAAACTTTGAGCAGCCTTTAAAAAAAATTGCAGTTGAGAAAATGAAAGCATATTACACCATGAGTCATCAAAAAACATAAAACCAAACACAAAAATGAAAAAAAAATAAAATGTGAAATATTTTATTGTAAAAACAACTTATCTGAAAAAATAGATTGAGAAGAAATATTATAAGAATTACTATATTATCTGAAAACTATGATTAAAATAAAAGAACCCAGACATAATCTTTCAAGAAATTATCAAGGAAAACTTCTTTGATATCCTAGTGCCAGAAGGCAAAATAATCATTGAAAGAATACACCAATAATTTCTTGAAAGCGATCCCAAAATTTAAAAAATCCCAAGAATATTATAGCCAAATTGTAGAGTTCCTTGGTGAAGAAATAAATATTTCAAGTATCCAGAAAGTAGCAATTCAAATAGCATAGAGTGAGAGTCAGTATAACACAAGATTTAGCAGTTTCTACTTCCAAGGACCAGAGGAATGCGATATTCTGAAAGGCAACAGAGCCCAGATTACAACCAAGAATCAACTACCCAGTAAAAGTATAAATCTTCTAAGGGAAAAATGGATATTTAATGAAATAGAGCACTTTAAAGCACTCCTGATGCAAAGAACTGAATAGAAAATTTGACTTACAAATACAACACTCAAAGGAATCATAAAAAAGATAAACATGAGAAACAAATCATAAGGGATTCAATAAGGTTAAACTACTAACTTTCCTACATGGGAAGATGATATGTGTAACTCTTAAGAACTTTCTCATTAATAGGACAATTAGAAGGAGTATACATAGAAAGATGGCATGGGTATAAGTTGAATATATGGGATGATATCTAAAAAATAAAATTAAGAGGTGATTAAAAGTAAAAGGTAAGAAAAATGTGCCGAGAAAATGGGAAATGGAAAGGTAGAATGGGATAAATCATCTTGCAAAAAAGGTGGGAAAGAGCCTTTGCAATGTATAGCAAGTTTGGGGAGGGGGAGGAGGAGCACTTGAACTTTACTCTCATTGGAATTGGCTTAAAGATGGAATTATATACACACCATTTTAGGAGGAGAATGAGATAACAGATGGGTGGTTGATAGAAGAGAGGTTGAATTGTAGGCGATGGTAGTCAGAAGTCAAACACCTTTGCAGATAGACAGGGTGAAAGAAGAGAGTAGGATAAATGGTGGGAGTGGGAGGAAAACAGGATGAAGAGAAATACACAGTAATCATAATTGGGAAAGTACTTCACAGTAAGCATTTTTTTTCTGATAAAGACCTCATTTTTGAAATATCTAGAGAACTGAATAAAATTTACAAAAATAAGAGCCATTCCCCAATTGATAAATAGCCAAAGGATATGAACAGTTTCCAGATGAAGCATCAAAGCTATCTACAATCATATGAAAAAAAAATGCTCTAAATAGCCATTGATTAGAACAGTCTGAGATATCACCCCACACTTGTCAGGTTGGTTAATATTACAGAAAAGGAAAATGATAAATGTTGGATGGCATGTGGAAAGTTGAGACACTAATATACTGTTGGAGTTGTGAACTGATTCAACTGTTCTATAGAGCAATTTGGAACTCTACTCAAAGGGCTAGAAAATTAGGTATACTCTTTAACACAGCAATACTAGGTTTGTATCACAAAGATATAGATATATGTGTGTATATGTTTATTTTTTTTAAAGGAAAAGGACCTATGTATAAAAAGTATGTTTGTAACAGCTTTTTTGTGGTGGCAAAGAATTGAAAGTTTAGGGGATACCCCTAAACTGGGGAATGGTTGAAAAAGTTGTGATATCTGATTATGATGGGCTACTGTTCTAGTGTAATAATTGATCAACAAGATGCTCTCAGAAAAACCAGGAAATACTTACATGAACTGATGCAAAGTGAAATGAGAAGAACCCAAAGGACTTTGTACACAGTAACAGAAATATTGTATGATGATCATCTGTGAATGACTAAGATATTCTCAGCAATACAATGATCCTAATGAATCCTGAAGATCTTATTCTAAAAATGCTATCCCTCTCCAAAGAGAGAAATGATGAACTCTAAATGCAGACCAAAGCATACCTTTTTAAACTTTATTTTCCTTGTTTTATTTTTTGTCTATGTTTTTGCTTGCAACATTCCTAATATGTTTTGTATTATTTCACATGTATAATTGATATTGAGTTGCTTGCCTTCTGAAGGAAGGGTGAAGTGTGGAAGAGAGGTAGAGAATTGAGAACTCAAGATTTCAAATATTTAATCTTAATTTTTACATGTGATTGCTAAATAGTTTATGAAATAAGTAAAATATATATTTTAAAACATGTATTACCCAGAGTCACACAGCTAGTAAGTGTTTGAAGTCATATTTGAACTCAAGAAGCTGAGTCTTCTAACTTCACACCATATATTCTATCCACTCTTCCACCTGACAAAGTCCAAAGTAAACATCATCCAGTTAGTTGAGAACACTGTGTGCCCAATTTACAAGATTTTACTTTGTGTTTTTGTAAATATATTAATATGTGACTAGTTCTCTCACACACCCTACTGCCATATAAATAATAGTATTTCTTCTTAATGAAACACTTGCCTTACATGGATGTCTGAGGTAGAGAGACATGTGGGTATCACTGAAATATCTACACCAAGTGAAGACTATATTACCCACTAAGTAGTGCTTGGAGTTCAAGCTCCTCCAGCTCCCATGACCTATTCAGTCAATTTCACTCACATGCAGTTGTACTTCATCTGTGTCTCTAAGGCTTCCAAACTATGTTCCCACTAAACACACAGAAATAAATAGGCCCCTTTACCAATAGCTCCCAGAGTCCTTTGAGTATTATAGATACCAGTCTCATGATAGATATTAGACTTATTATAGGAGCTGCCATTAAATTAAACTGAGAGTCTTCCATGGTAGAAAAACCTCCTGTGGTAGAAAGATTTCAAAACTTCTGACTGTTCCCCTTGACTCACTCCTTAATCCCCTTGGTATGAAGCATTATGATCTCCAGTGCATGGAGAAGATGGACCAGGGCACTGGAGTGTATGTTTCCTCTTCCTAGGCTATATCATATATTTAATATACAAAACACATTAACAATTCTAGCAATGCCAAGTCAGATGGTACCACACAGAAGTGGATAGCTATCCACTATCTATCTATCTATCTATCTATCTATCTATCTATCTATCTACCTATCTATCTATGTATTTACCTATCTGTCTGTCTGTCAGTACTTTAATATGGGTGGAGATGTATATATCACCTAAATATATACATATACATATATGTGTGTACATATATGCAAGTGTGTATGCACACATATACATACACACATATTCGTGTATTTCTGTGTATGTATGTGTGTGTGCATACATTTGGGGAACCAGCACTTCAATATACTTGGAGATATAACTCCCCACCTTTAGGTGGTATCATTCAACTTGGCAATTGTTAGAATATGCAGAATTCACTATCTTGTCAGTTATCTATTTGATGCCTTAGATCATTATTGTTATTTCTCTGTATGTCCATATGCATTAAGTATAGATCTAGAAGATTAAAAGAGCAGAAATTATTAAAATTGTCATGTGAACTATAATTTCTAGTGCATCAATGCTAATCCATCTTTTTAGCATGCCCACTGCCATCTTGTCAATAAAACACTGCTTGACTCCTCCATATATACTATTCAATTATATTCCTTGGAATGAACTTCCTTGACCTTTAAACTCTAGTTATTTCATGATTTTGTTAATATTTTTCGAAAGGAACTGTCTACAAAACCTCGTGATTTCAAAGGGAGATACTCAGAGCAATGGCAAAAAAATGGATAATTTCATGAAGTAAATATTTAGCAAAACTTTTATATAAATAATCAAATATTTTTTAAATAAAAGAAAATTTTAAATCTAAGTCAACAAAAGAAGACTAAATGAGCAAGTTCACTCCCACTGAAAGTGAAGGAAGTAGGTTGATTATTTAATATGAGTAAATGAGTTTAAATTTGAGTTGGCAAATGTCAAATCTCAGTGTGATACATAGATTTCTAAATGATTTAGATGAATATTATTGTCACTTTGCTTAATGTATTTGTAGGAGAAATGTGTGAAGTCAAAATTTAAAAATCTATATAGCTCACAGAAGAAATAAAAATCATCATAGCTTATAAAAAATACTGATGCCTGCCAGTTAATATCTGTGTAGTTTCTGTTGCTTACAATCATGTACTACATAAAGCTCCCAGCAGGCATTGCCTCTCATATATGGTACCTCCTATAGCTATCTACAGCTCTTACAAGGTACCATCACAAGTTCCTTATCAAGAGAAAAAGTTCCTCTGGTCATTCCAAAGGTAGTACTTAAAGTAGTCATTTTACAAAATTTCCCTGTCATATCTGTATTGGAGATCAAATGCTATGCTAAATAAGAATGCCTCAAATCTGAAAAGCCACCCTATGTTTCTGCTGATGTCTAGTTTCACTTAATTATCTGTGCAAGTATCAACAACATATGCTGCTCTGCTGGCCTTGTTCATTGATACCAGTCTGGGACATGGTAATTTTTCAGTGTCTTTTCCATAGGTACTCAATCAGTATATTTCCTAACATGTCAGCACTTTCCATTGACCCAGAAACTTAAAGAGAAACCTCCAATTTTTCTGCTCAGTTGTGCTTCCACAAGTCATTTTGGGGGGGGGTAAATGAGGTTATTCAAATTATGTAGAGAAAAATAGCCAAATACTGCCCTAGAATTATATCAAGATCATAGAATGGAAGGGTAGGAATTCCTGATTTTCTTGTTGTCAGGAGGAAAGCATTTCATCAATATAAAAGCACTAAAGATAAGTAATTTTTAAGAAAATTTTATCACTTCTATTGATGTATGGTGATGTGATATAAAAGTGTCAAGAAGAGTTTAGAGAAGACAGATTTTCTTATATTCTCTGTTAGCTGTTTGCCCATCTTTGTAAAAATTTTGAGTATTTCTTCTTTCCTTTTGCATTCTGCTTAAACTTTGTGCACAGAGAACTACCCTCTGTGAAAAGGTAAGTTCACCCACGCCAAAATCTTCTTCAGTCTGAAGTTTCAAATTGTGCCCAGGTGAAATGAATATTCTATGACCTATTCCGCATAAAGTTGGGATGAAAGATAAAATAGTCATTAAGGTCATTTCACTTGAGGTTTCCATTGGAACTTCATTTGGATTCAAGGCAAACAAAAATCTTTTGTTTTGACTATTCCTTTCCCCAGCCCAGAGGCAATGTAAGTGAGATGAGAAGGTATGTCCCCTTCCCCCAAGATTTTTGAAAACTTAAATATCTAATGATGGAAAGGGTTGCAGTTTGACATAAAAGGTCAAGGTGGGCTACTATAGACACAGTGGATATATAACTCCTTAAAGAAATCTTTTAGCAATTCTGAAATTTCAATCTTATATTTGAATAATAATATCAAAAGGTAGAGAAAAGAGTTGCTTTTTATAATGTTCAGAAATAATTTAATTCTCAGAAACCAACAATACCTTAATTTAGAGTCGTAAGTTGAAAATGCTTGAAATATGAGCTTTTTAATAAAACAACTTCCAAAATTGAAGAATGCTATCTTTGAGTTTAAGGTGGAATAATGGAAATTGTAGGGACAAATGACACAAAGCAATGATTGGCCTGTTTCTGATGACTGAAAGAATTTATACACTCTACACATACACATACACACAGAGAGAGTCAGATGGGTTTTTATAAGCCTGCCTTGAATATACCTAGCAACTTCATAAATGTTCCAAGGATAGATGAGAAATGTACCAGGGATCCTACAAATACAAATATCCCATCAAATTCCACTGGGTATCAAAGATACTCTCCACCATCTTTGTCAGGTAATTATGTTAGCATTCCCCAAACCAGACATACCCTAAGGAGCTTAAGTAGCTAACACTTGTCTTCAGTGCCCTCAAACTTCCCCTTTGGTACTTTTCTGCCTCTAAGGCAATGTGTACCCTCATGCTGACACCTGGATATACAAGATTAGCAATTGCTGCATCCTATCTGTATTCTAGGCAGCATCTCATAGCCTGGACATTGCAAAAACTCTCACTACATCAAAACTCACATATCATATATTCCATCCCCTGAAGGGTCTGCTTTTTGTTTGGTGCTAACAAGATAATCTGACAAATGACTTCGTGCTCTATTAGCAAGAGAAAGATAAAGTCAACATTCTCCTTACGCCCCTTTGCATCTTACAGTTGTTTTGTTACTATTAACAATTCCAATTATATAGCATTTTGTAGCTACAAAGTAGTATATTTGTACTAGTACATTTGATCTTCAGCTACCCATTTGAGAGAAGCAATGCAAGTATTTTTATCCTTACTTCATAGATGAGAGGAAGTGAAGATCAAATAAATAGGTAGAGTTATTTGCCTAAGGTCCCACAATTCCCATGTCAGAACTAGGACTAGAACTCAGATTTCATACTCTAACCCAGGTAGCTTTCTATTACTCCCTGTTTACTCTCCCATTTTCCCCTTCAATGTTTAAAATAAAAAATCCATAGGAAAAAGTAGTTATAATATAAACAAAGGAAATCCTGAGACATTTCTTAATAGTGAAATGTGCATACATACATACATAAACATGTTCTTGCAAATATACACATACACACTTCCCTGGAAATAAGAGTAGAATGAATTTTCTTTTTATAAGTATTTTTCTCACATTAACAACAGATACTACCTCAAAAATTCAAAATGAACCATTTCATTAAGTTTATTCACTATGAAAATAATTTATTGTTTAACAATAGAAAAAAAGAACATATCCTTTTATCTTGGATGGCAAGGTACTAACATTGATCATCACATTATACCAAAGCCTTTTTTGTCTTTCTAAGTTTACTTTATTTGATATGTTTGCAGTCATCGTTTATATTGTACCTTTGGTTCTGCTTTCCATGCTTGGCATCCTTTTATACTAAATTTCCCTATTTTTCTAATTTCTACATATCCATATTCCTTAAAGAGCAGTAATAGTCATATACCACAATTTCTTCAGCTACTCTCCAATTGTTAGGTCTTTATTTTGTTTCCAAATTTTTGTTATCACTAAAAAAGTTATTATGAACAATTCCTATACATATTACCTCTCTTGCTATCCATAACTTTCTGAGAATAAAACCCCAGGAGTAGGATTTTTTTGGCCAAAGGATATAAAGGATTTAATAGCTTCCCTTGCATAATTTCAACTAGTTTTCCAGAACAGTTGAAACACAAACTTCCTCCAAACCTAATTAATTATTAGCAAGAAGTGAAAACTCTTTTCTCCTTTGTTTGACCTGGAGGAATATGAGAGAATAATGTAAAGAACCTGGGTTATGCCGGTATGAGATGAATATTGTCTTGGGGGGTGGAGGAAATGGAAACACTTATATGAAGGGCAGGAGTCAGGGAGAGAGGGGAGAGATGATTAAGTCTGTGATAAAAACCAGTATCTTTCTACCATAATGTCCTTGCTCCCACTCATAAGAGGAGGAGACTTTATAAGAAAGAAAAGGAAGCAGCTCCTAGGACCTGATTGGCCATAGCTTCCCTGATGAAACTTCTTGGTTATTTGGGGGCATAAGAAGTCAAAAGGAGTCTGGGCATCTCTGCCTTGTTCAGTGGCTAAGACCACTGCTGACCAGCTGACCAGACATGTTTCCAAATTGGGGACCATAATCAGAGAGGCTAAGGTCAAAGTTAAGTGCCAATATATCCTTGTTTTATATTGTTACTGTGTTAGGGAAAAATAAACCTTCTTGTCTTAAATAAATAAACCTCATTGTCTTAAATGTGCAATGAATAGCATATGTCTCATTTCATCTCAAATCAGACCTGAAACCCAGGTGGTGCTGGCTTTGAAGCCACTCTTCTAACAGGGCTTCATGGTGACTTCTTATAAAGAATTGCTTCCTGGGATTGTGGATACCTCAAGAGACAATCTTTCCCAAGTAAGAACATATTTCTTGGGAATGTTGTTTATCACAGGTGAAGGAATATATAGCACCAAAGGATGAAGGTAGTAGGAGGAATTGAGGATGAAGAAATATGTGATCAGTTAGCATATATTGTTTTAAAGGTAAAGTCATGGAATAACAACAGGTCTTACAAATCAGAACATAGTTTATTTTGTCATCATTTCCACTTTAATTAACTGAGATATTTAGGGGTAAAGATTATATCCTCAAAAACCATATAATAAAAACAAAAACAAAAATCAACAAACAATAACAAAACTTAATGTAGACAAATATGTGTGCACACAAAATCTAGGAGATCTGTGATTGTACACCTAAGCGGGATTAAGAAGATAGTAACAATCTTGTTCCCTCCCCCTTAATTCCTGCAACACATTTATACTATAAATTAATTACATGGAAAAATAAAAGATAATTTTAAAAATATAGTTCACAAATAAGATATTAGATTTTAGAATAGAGGGAAGAATAAATAAAAAGGGAGGGGAAAAAGGAACATTTCTTATATAACAGCTCCTGGCCAAGGATTGGCTGGCCAAAAATGTCCCAAGACTTATAGTTCTTCCTACTTTAAAAAAAGAAAAAAAACTAAAGTGAGATCAACCCCAACAGGTCATAGAGAACTCTCAAGGAGAAGGAAGAGAAGAGAACAAGGTTGTCCATCTGGGATGGCACAAAATAGAGCAATAGCTAGTGCTGGCCACTTCTTCAGTTCCCTTAGGGTAAGACTGTGAGAGAAGACTTGCATTGGAATGGAGAGTCTAGAGAAAATGGGAAGCTGGGAAGCCGTGACTGTGTGGTTTTTTAGCTTGTTACCCTGCTCTTAAAGAACGAAACAATGGTTAGGCCCTTCCCTACCCAGCCTTGTTTCATTTTATGACTTTTTTTTCTTAAATTTATTCTGTTAGAGATAGGCTTTTCAGATTTCATATTATTTCTCATAAACACCTTTGGTTGAACCTTGTCTTAATGTTGCAAGTTTGTAGCATGATGGAGCAATGAGAGATGTATAGGAGTATGCATGCACACATACACACACATACATATATACATGTATATAATATATATGTGCATATAAACTTTACAAATATGCATATATTACATAATATTTATTGTTGTTCAGTCATTTCAGTTATGTCCAACACTTTGTGATCCCATTTGGTATTTTCATGGCAAAGATACTGATTTGCCATTTCCTTCTCCAGCTCGTTTTACAAATGAAGAACTGAGGCAAACAGGGTTAAGTAATTTGTCCAGGGTCAAACAGACAGTAAGTGTCAGCAGCCAGATTTGAACTCAAGAAGATGAATATTCCTGATTCCAGACCCCAGGGTGCTATTCACTGCACCTAGCTGACTCTATGAAGCATGCATTTGAGGATATTTCACCTTCTGCCCAATTACCCAAAGATCCCTAACTCAGATTTTCTCCTTTAGTTAGGTGTGTCTGCTAACTGTTATATACATTCAACTCATTTATTCCCATGTCTAAACGTTTTTAGCATTTCTTTTCTTCTTTCTAAAAAATTGTCTGGTTTTTTTTTTGCCCATGATGTATATATATGGACATGTAATGACATAAGCGTCACTACATCCATAGAAAGTTTGCAAGACTATAATCCCATACTATGCATTTATAAACAGAACTCTACTTGACATCCATATATAAACACATTTAAAGGGAATATTGTACATGCCATCATAAAGAGGTCTACAGTCTATAAATGCCTTATATCGTCAAGTTGGTGCTGCCTGTTTGGCTAGTGATCAAGAATGCAGGGATTGTGGGGCGGCTAGGTGGCGCAGTGAATAGAGTGCCGGCCCTGGAATCAGAAGGACCTGAGTTCGGAGCCGGCCTCCGACACTTAATCCGCACAAACAAAAACCTAGCCGTGTAACCTTGGGCAAGTTACTTAACCCCAGTTGCCCTAAAGGGGCGGCTAGGTGGCGCAGTGAGTAAGAGGCAGTGAGTAAGAGTGCCGGCCTCGGAGTTTGGATGACCCGAGATCAGATCCGGCCTCAGAAAATGAGCACCCACGCATAAATCAAATGACTTGTAACCTTGAGCAAGTTACTTAACCCCAATTGCTTTAAAAAAAAAAAAGAATGCAGGGATTGTGTCTGTTTAGAACACCGTGGCAGTATCAAATACCACTGATATATATGTATATTTACATACACACATATACATATACACACATGTACACACATATATGTATGTGTATATATAGTGTTAGATATACATGTGTATATATACATGCATACATATATGAATGTGTATTATATATGTTTTTAAAAATTATTGTGGCCACACAATTTATGAAGAGTAACATTAAGTTGAACCAGAAAAAAAATGTTGAGTATGTGTTTTATCATCCAACAGTGGCATTAGCAGTCATGGCATCATGATGTGTTGTTTGCCACCCTGGGGGATTTACAAAATTAAAACTTCCTTTTTAATCAGCTTTCCCAATAGAATGTGGAGTGCAGAAAGCATACCATGGAATGAGCTTCAAAGAAACTGCTGACATGATTAATTAATTAATTAATTAAGAAAAAAAGAATAAAAACATGAGACTAGGGACAATTTTAAAGGTAACTTGACCAGAACACTAGGAATGCTAGTCAGAGATAGGAGGCTGATTAAGAGAAATCTTTAGCCAGAATTCAGTGATGGTATATATTATCCTTTTCTTATTATTTTCTCTTGTAGAGAAAGCCTGTGTTACTGGGATAGCTAATTAATAGGTCCACTGAAGCACTGGCTTTGTTGAGACAAGTAAATTCTGTTCAATCCATGGCAAGATGGAGATGGGTTGTCTAACCATTATTATGCATAATTTGAGCACCAAAGGTTTAATGTGAACAAAGGACTTATGACTGTAAGTATATCACCATATTGGCATATCATATTGACTTTCTGATAATGTTCTAAAATCAGTTGAGTAAGAGAGAGAAAGTGCCACTGGGTACAAATCGTGGCATCAATTCTCTGTCATGCTGATCAATTGAATTTATATATTACCTCCAGCAACATTCTTAAAATCCATAGTTTTACTCTCTACAGTGAACTACTCTCAGTTTAAGTAATTGCAGATTCAAATGAATTTTATAAGGATTTAGCAAGTTTAAATTAAATATTTGTGAGTATCACTTTAAGCACTCTTAATTATTTACTAATTTAAATCAATAGATTCACCTTTTAAAAAATCTCTTCAGACTTTGAGTCAAACACATTCTTGATAATATTATTTCAGATAATTTAGAATGATCTTATTCACTGGTAGAAAAAATGTGTATTTTTCAGATCTATCTAGATAACCATAAAAATAACATGAGTTCTGAAGCACAAATACTTTGCACCTAGACCTCAATATTTTTCCCAGAAGAATGAGATTTTTAAATTATACATTATGCACAGATATAAGGAAATTTTCAGTTTTCCATTGTATTCAATAAACATTTCTAAGTACCTAGTATGTGCCAGAAAATGTCTAGGTGTTGGGGATACAAAGATAAAAATGAAATAGCCCATGCCCACCAGGAGAAGGTCATCAAAAGTGCCAAAGGCTGCAGAAGAGTCAATAATGATGAGCATTAAGAAAAGGCCTTTAGGTCTGGTAACTGAATGTCCAAAGGTACCAAAGGAGAGAGTAGTTTTTGTTGAGTAATGAGGTCCAAAGCCAGATTGTAAAGAACTGGAAAATGACAATGTGCACAGTGACCATAATGATAAATGCTTATTAAATTGAGTTGATTTGAACTCACCTGGATTTAACTAGATCTTATTAAATTTATGAATATAAACTAATTTTAAATACAATAGCTAGTGATGATATCAAACATAAAATTAAAATACATCCTTTTTATGACAAATAACAAACAACAAAAGTAAAAAGCGGCATGCACTACTATTACTTATAATCACTTTATTGGGTGATTTTGCTTAGCTACTTTCAGGGTCTGTTGTGTGGAAAATATATTTGACATTTTTGGAGGGACAATTCCCCTATGTTAAGACAAAATGCATCAATTAAATTTAAAAAAATTTTAAATGATTCTGAGAGCAATAATAAATAAATGACATATTGACATATTCATAGTACATTTCTTAAGCAAAAAAGGGCATTTTTTTTTCTATTTTAGAAGCCAAATGGTTTGAATAAGAGGAAAGTAAAAGATAAGCCAGAATTGTCTTAATATTCTAGTCTCTGAGCTAGCTATACCTCTCACACATGGTTCTTTGTGTTCAGACACTTCCCTTTGACTTCCAATGACATATCCATCAAAGCTCCAGGTATTCTCCAGACTTCTAGAGATCTTGCCCAACATCCTGATGGAATCAATTTATTCAGATTTGGGATTCTCTGTAGGGAAGAGACACCCTGGTTTTTGGCTGGATGGATAAGTCAAATCTCATATCTGCCCTCAACATCTAGTCAATCCAAGAATAAACTTCATCCTATCCAGCCATTCTACCAGGAAACTAGGGCCTTGTCAATGCAGGCATCTTACTGTTTGCCTTTCTGCCCTGCTGCTACTCTTCTCTCCCACACCCTAATTTCATCTCATTTACAAGTAATATTAAATCGACATTAATATTTCTTCTGAAACAGACATGATAATCTACTGGCCCTGTAGCACTGTTCAGAATTCCTATGAATCCGGTGCATAGACTGCTAGATCAAAACTACTTCCCTCAATACCATAACCTACTCCCTCATGCCAGTTCATGGAAGTAATACTTCACCAGATTCTTTACTGAATTTTACCTTTCCTTCCCATTGTGCCCTGTGGAATCCTCATTCCTTTTTTAAAATAAACTCACCTTCGTATTAGACATCTCTCTCTCTCTCATGCTCTTTTCACTTTGCAGTCTATCCAGATCCTGTTGATCATAAGGCATTCTATTCCTTCTTTATCTTCTCCTATAGGCCTTTCCCTTTCTTTCTCAAGTAATTCAATATCTAGCTGTCGATCTTCCTCTTCACCTCAATCTCAGCCCTTGTGTTTAATATACATGTAAATGTCACTCAAATATCTTTCTTCCCATTTTATCACTTTCATATTCCCATGATCTGTACCTTCATTCTGATTGAGCCACATAACAGGAATAATAATACACTTGATTTGCTTTTTTTTTACAGACATTTAGCCTCCCTAATCCATAACTCTGACTTCCTTCTAACTCACAATAATTCCATATCCTTCCATCTTTCCCTGCTCCTTTTCTCTCCTACACTTATTCTTTACCCTTTCTATCACTCAAGAGTCCCACTCACTCTACTTTCCCAGATAACTACATATTTTTGGAGTCTCATTTCCCTTCAATATCATCTCTTTAGGTAGCAGTTCATTTTTATATTCTTCCAACCTCTGAATCTCTAATCCATTGTTCTATCACCTTGCAGCCCTCTCTAAATCCCAACACTGGATTTCTCCCACTACCTGCCTTTGTAACTCCTATTCAAGCACTGCTAAACGCTGCTGGAAAAAGCTATACAACTGTCCACTAAAAAGTTATGCTGTCCAATCTCATTTAGATGTTCACTACTTCATGAAAATCTTTTTTTACACTTCCCTGATTGACTCTATCACACTTCCAACAATGACTATCCCAAATTACCTCTCCTCTTCTCCTTTCCGCTCTTCTGTTCTTCTCTCCTTTTGTTCTCCCCTCCTGTCCTGACCTCTCCTATCCCTTTCCCTCCTGATATCTCATCTTCTTTCCATCCATTCCCATTGGAATTATTTTTAAAATGACAAAAATCCCTATGAATTTTGACCCAAAGTGCTCACTTCTGGGAATAAAGCCAAAAGAAATCAAAGACAGAAAGGAATATAACAACATCGTAATAGCAGTTGATTTTATTTTTGGTACCAAAGAAATAGAAACAAAATGAGGTACCCATCAGTTTTTGAACAGATTAAAATGAATGTAAATGTAATTGAATATTATTATCCTTGAGTATCATATTGCCAGCTTTCTCAATGGATGTGTGGGGGATAAAGGGAGGGAGAAAATTTGGAACTCAATTTAAAAAAGAAATGTTAAAATATTTTAATATAAATAGAAATAAAAGCCTTATGGGAGGCAATTTTCCAATCAGAAAGGAAGAGTAGATATCCTCAAAAACAAAAACAAAAAAGGATAGTATTATTATGCAATAAGTAATAATAATTGTGAGTAATTCAAAGAAACAAAGGAAGATAGGTATAGCTGATTCAGACTGAAACAAATAGACTAATGATACATAAAACAATGGTATACACTTAATGGAAAGATCACTTAAAGGAAACTAAAGTGTCGAGTAATCAAAAAACCATTGGAGGTTCAAGAGAATAAGTAATGAATAAAACGCAAAAAGGTACATTATTTGATAGAATCAGATAGAGAAAGTGATAGACATAATAATATATGTATGTATATATGCATATATAAGTATGTATATTTACACAATAATACATATATGCATAAATTTTGTAAATGTACACAAATACACATGAACATGTATGCATGTGTGCATGTGTATATACATATACACATAAGAACCATATACATATATACACATATACTGGTTATGGCCATTGTATTGGTATTTTTGGTTGTTGTTGTTGTTGATTTTTTTTTTTGTACCAATGAAAGGTTTTAAATTATATTATGGGGAAAATTAATGAGAGTGAAAACATTTTCCAGGAGATATATATCACTTTATTTGTATGATAATTTGGAATGGGTTGAATAATTTGCTAATTTTATAAATTTTTTTTTGGAAATATATACCTAATCTGCTTTTAGTATGGAGATATTTTAATGTTTGTTTTATTGGATTTTATTATCAGATATCTTTGAAATTAATCAGTTGGATTTATTATATTTTTAAAAAATGTTATAAATAATAGAGATTCACAGATTCATATGCAACACCTTTGTTTTTCTCTGTTTCTATAAATGTTCATTTTTTTTTTTGTTGATTTTTAGGTTTAGAATAAGAAAAAAAAATTAAATTTCCCAGACCTTTTGTCAATTAAGTAAATATCTAGAGTATTTTCTGACATCTATAAATTTGAATCCTAGCTAAATCCTCTCCTACATTTACCATAGGTATATAGGATTATTCTCCTTAATGGACTTTTATGTTCAGGGATCTTCTCTGAATGAAGCTTTTGTCACACCAGTAATATTTCTAGATTTTTTCTTCAACTAGGATTTTCTTATGATTAGAGAAATTAATTTACTGAAATAACATTTTGTCACATAGATCACATTAAAAACATTTTGTTTTAGAGATTTTTTTTCACTAAAATGAACTCCATAATAATGTTTGTTCCTTAGATTTTTTTCTTTAAAAATGCCATGTTTTAAGTCAGTACCTTTTTGTTGAAATTACTTTTGCTTAAAATGTTTTGGTGAAACTTTATTTCCATAGCTTTTCTCTCACTCCTACTTATATTTGCTTGCTCTTTCCTTTTTTCGTGGCTTTTGCTTAAACTTTTGGGGTTTTATCTTTATGTTTCTTCCCCTTTTTTGTCTTCTTTTTATGCTCTCAGGTAAATGATTAGCTTATAATTGCTCCTCAATTCCCTTTTTATCAACTTTTTATATTTATTACTTTTCTTTTTGCTGTGCCTTTCCCCCCTAAAAAATAGCCATATTCTGGGATGGGGGGGAGAGAGGAAGCCAATAAAAATAAAGAAAGGAAAAACAAATATGCTTCAATCTGTACTTTGGGTTGGAAAACATTTCATTTAATGAGTTAGTTGAAGTAGATTATTTTTATCTGAATTATTTGAGAATAACTAAACTTTCAGATGATTATATTTAAACTATTATTGTTACTTTTTACCTTGTTCCTATTGTTCTGCTCACTTCATTTTGCAACATATTTTATATATCTTGCAAGGTTTTTTTTCCCCTGAAACTATCACCTCTATCATTTCTTACAACAGAATACTGTATCATTACAGTATATCATGGCTTGGGAATGTTCCTTAAAATTATAAGCAATATCTGTCCAAAACCATCAGCATGCATTGACTGTAATGAGGATAAGCTAGAAGCCTTCCCCAAAAGATCAAAGGTGGAGCAAAGGTGTTCATTACCACCATTATTATATAATATATTATTAGAAATGTAGCTATAGCAACAAAAGAAGGAAAAGAAATTGAACAGATTAGAATAGTCAATGAGGGAACAAACCTATAACTCTTCACAGATGATATGATGGTATACTTAGAGAACCCTAGAGAATCAACTAAAAACTACTTGAAATAATTAACAACTTTAACAAAGTTGCAGGATATAAGACAAATCCACATAAATCATTACCATTTCTTTATATGACCAACAAAATTCAGCAGCAAGAGACAGAGAAATTCCTTTTATAAAAATGATAAATAATATAAAATACTTGGGAGTCTACAAACCCAGATAATATATGAACACAATTACAAAACATTTTTCATGCAAATAAAGTTAGATCTAGACAATTGAAAAATATCAATTGCTCATGGATCAGCCAAACCATTATGTAATAAATATGACAATTCTCCCTAAGTTAATTTATTTATTCAGTGCCATACTGATCAAATTACCAAAAAAATTATTTTAATAGAGCTATAAAAATAACAAAAAAATCATCTGGAAGAAGAAAAGATCAGAATATCAAGGGAATTAGTGAAAAAAATGAAGGTGGCCTAGCTGTATCAGATATAAAACTATATTATAAAGGAGTGATCATTGGAACTATCTGGTACTGGTTAAGAAATAGAGTGGTGGATCAGCAGAATAGATCAGGTACACAAGACAGTAGTAAATGATCATAATAACCTAATTTGATAAACTTAAAAACTCTATCCTCTTGGATAAGAACTCACTATTTGACAAATACTGCTATCAAAACTGGAAACCAATATGACACAAACTAGGTGTAAATCAACATCTTACACTGTATACCAATGTAAGATCAAAATGAGGGCAGAGTTTAGAGATAAAGGGTGACACCATAAGCAAATTAGAAGAGTAAGGAATAGTCTACATGCCAAATCTAAGTCGGTTGGGGGTGGGGGGAGGGAGACGAATTCATGACCAAACAAGAGATAGAATTACAAAATGTAAAATAGGCAATTGTGATTACATTAAATTTTAAAAAGTTTTTGTACAAACAAAACCAATGCAACCAAATTTAGAAGAGAAGAAGATATCTGATAAAGGCTTCATTTCTCAAATATATAGAGAATTGAATCAAATTTATAAGAATGAAAGCCACTCCCCAATCAATAAATGGTCAAAGGATATGAACAGTTTTTAGGTGAAGAAATCAAAGCTATCTATAGGCATGCAAAAAGTGCTCTAAATCACTTTTGATTAGAGAAATGCAAATTAAAACAACTCTGGGGTACCACCTAACTCCTCTTAGATTAGTTATTATGACACAAAAGGGAAATGATAAATGTTGGATAGCATTGGGAAAATCGGGACACTAATGTTCTGTTGGTGGAGTTGTGAACTTATCCAAGCATTCTGAACAATTTGGAATTATGCCCAAAGAACTATAAAACCATGCAAACCCTTTCACCCAGTGATGGCTGTTAATTGGTCTGTGTCCCAAAGAGATCACAAGGAAGAGTAAGGAATATCATGTGCAAAAATATTTTTACACTTGATATTTTGCAGCCCTTTTCATGGTGGCAAAATATTAGAAACTGAGAGGTTGCTCATTATTTGGAGAATGGCTCAACAAGCTGTGGTTTATGAATTGGATGGTATACAATTGTGCAATAAGAAATGATGAACAGGCAGATTTCAGAAAAATCTGGAAAGACTTGTATGAATTGATGCAAAGTGAAATAAGCAAAACTAGAAAACATTGTACACAGTATCAGCAACATCATGTGTTGATCAACTTGAATGACTCAGCTCTTTTCAGCAACTCAGGGATCCAAGAAAAGTACAAAGGACTCATGAAGAAAAGTGCTATCTGCATCCAGATAAAGAACTGATGGACTCTAAATATAGATCAAAGCATATTTTTTTCTTTTACTTTTTTCTTCTTTTTTTCCCCTTTTATCTGTATATTCTTTCAACGACTCTGAAAAATATGGAAATATGTTTTACATGATAGGACATGTATAATCTGTATCAAATTGCCTACCACTTTCAGGAGAAGGGAGGGAGGGAGGGAGAAACATTTGGGGATCAAAATCTTGTAAAAATAAATTCTAGAAAGTATATTGACATGTAAAATGGAAAAAGATAAAAGGCTCTTAAAATCTATATCATAACTTGTTCAACCATTCCCAAACTGATAGGCATTTTCTTAAATGCATTGGTTTTGTTTGTGCAAAATTTTTAAATTTCACGGAATAAAAATTATTTATTCTATCTCCCACATACCTCTCTATTTCTTGTTTGGTTATGAACTCTTGCTTGTCCAAAGATCTGAGAGTTAATTTCTTCCTGTTGACATAATTTTCTTATTATACCACCCTTTATGTCTAAATCGCGTACATATTTTGAACTTACCTTGGCATATGATATGAGATGTTCTATGTTTAATTTCTAAACTACTAGTTCACAGTTTTTCCAGCAGATGTCAAATAGTGAATTCTTGCCCCAACAGTTCTTTGGGTTTATCAAATACCAGACTACTGTGCAATTTGATTCTGTATATTAAATACTTTCTCTTTCCATTGTTCAACTACTTTTTTTTTCTTATCAAATATAAACTTGTTTTGGTTATTATCACTTTGTAATTTTATTTTTAGTTCTGATATTGCAGGGTCCCCTTCTTTCACTTTTTTTGATTCCCTTGATATTCCTGAAGTTTTATTCCTCTAGATGAATTTTGCAATTTTTTCTAGCTCCATAAAATAATTCATTGGTTATTTGATTGCTATGACATTGAACTAGTAAGTTAACTTATGAAATAGTATCATTTTTATTATATTGCCTTGATCTACCCATGAGCAATTGATATTCATCCAATTGTTAGGTGTCTTTCTGTGAAGTGTGTTTTGTAATTATATTTATGTAATTCCTTTTCATGTCTTAGTAAGTAGGCTCACAAGTATTTTATATAATATGCAATTATTCTAAAATGAAATTTTCTTTCAATAGTTTCCTGTTGTACTTTGTTGGTAACATAAAATGCTTATTTATTTTATATCCTTCAACTTTGTTTAAAATGCCAATTGTTTCAGTTACTTTTTTTAATTGATTCTACAGGGTTCTGTAAGTATACCATCATTTCATCTACAATAAGGGATTGTTTTGTTTTGTAATTGCTTATGCTTATTCCTTTAGTTCCTTGTTCCCTATCTCATTAAAATCTCTAGCATTTCTTATATAATATTGAATAATAATGGTAATATTTCTTGCTTTATTACTGATCTTACTAGAACAGCTTCCAGTTTATCACTATTATAGATAATGCTTGCTTTTGGTTTTACAAAGATAGTAATTGTTATTTTAAGAAAATTACTTTGAATAAGACTGGGTGTTATATTTTGTCAAAAACTCTCTCTTCATCTCTTGATAAAATCATGTGATTTTTGTTGTTTTTGTTATCAATGTGATCAATTATGCAGACAGTTTTCCTAATATTGAACCAGCCCTGAAATTCTGGTTTAAGTTCATCTGGTGGTAGTAAATGATATTTGTAATATATTGCTGTAATCTCCTTGCTAGTATTTAATTTAAATTTTTTTTATTTCAGTACTCATTAGGCAAATTGGTCTGTAATGTAATCGCCCGCTTTTTTTTTTTTTTTTGCTCTCCCTGGTCTAGTTATCAAAATTATATTTGTGTCAAAAAAAAAAGAAAAAGAAAAATATTTGGTAGGAATCCTTCTTTACCTTCCTCCCAGCAGTTTATATAATATTGGAATTAATTGTTCTTCAACTATTTGGTAGAATTATCTAGCAAATCCGTAAGGATGATGGTTTCTTTTTTCCTTAGATGGTTCTTTATAGGTTGCTCAAATTATGTTTCTTACATAGGATTACTTAAGCATTCTACTTAGTATTCTATTAATCTGAGCAATTCTTCTTTTTGTAAAAATTCATGCATTGCATTTAAGTCATCAGTTGTATTAGGGTAAGTTCAGCAAAATAATTTCAAATAATTGCTTTAATTTTATCTTCATTGATGCTGTATTCATCTTTTTCATTTTTTTGGATGCGGGAAGGCAAGGGAATTGGAGTTAAGTGACCTGCCCATCATCACACAACTAGTAGGTGTCAAATGTCAGAGGCAAGATTTGAACCCAGGTCCTTCAGACATCAGGTACAGTGCTCTATTCACTGCACCACCTAGTTGTCCCTACATTTTTCATTTTTGAGGTTGTTGTTGTTTAAATCAGCTCTTAGGTTTATTTAATAGTTTAATTTTATTCATCTCTCCTTCGATTTTCAGCATTTGTCATTTACTTTTTTCAATTTTTTTACTTTCATGACTAATTTATCAGCTCTTTCTATCATTTATTGAGATAGACATTTAGAGATATAAATTATGAAAAAATAAGTCACAGACCAATAGATCATTAAAGAAAAAAACATTTGAAGTATCAGAAATCTTTTTATTTCAGTAATTGTAAGTCACTTTATTGTTATTATTTTCAATCATAAAAATGTGTTTTGTCAGTTGTAAAGGTAACTAGATCAGATCCAGATACCCTAACTAAGCAGTTAGGGGACAGGGAGGTGAAAAGGGCTCCTGCTCAGTTGCTTTTTGAACTCTGTGTTTTCTGAAGTCCTTTCCAACTCTGAGATTCTATGATTGAGTAAGAGCCTTAAGAAGCTCTCACAGTTACTCAAATAAAGCTGGGAACATATGTAAAGGCAAGCAAAATAAGATTTTTTGCTGTTCTTTTGGGTTGCATTTTAGCTATTCAAGTGCCTTTGAGCCTCACCTTTGATTGTATCAAGTCTTTGATTGGAAACAGTATACATTATATTGCCCTTAATAGACTTACTGGAGTTTGAAGATCTTCCCTGCCTCTAATAGGCCTAAAGGAATTTGAAGATTGCTCCTGTCCCCTAATATGCTGGATATAATCACATGGGAGTCCGTGGTGGGAGGAGCTTGCAAAATGGGTGGAACTGGAAGGAGCAGATAAGAGCACTAGCACTGCTGGGAACAGGAAGAACTGAGAGAATGTTTGTAATGTTGGTGTTCTGTCTATTGTTCTGTGCTGATTTCTCAGACACAAGTCCTGTCTGTTATTCTTTATTGTTTTCTCAGTTAGAAAGTGAATTGAGATTATAGTGCCAGTAATATGTGTAAATATTTCTGTAACCCTGTTAAGCTTTATTTTCCTAGAAACAGAAACTGTGAAGAGCTTGGAGTGAAGCAATCCCTGTGAGCTGAGATGTGGAACAGGAGTGGAGAGTTACCTATGTGAGAATCAGGCAAGTTGAGAGTGGTCAGCCTATGGACAAGGAGCCCTGGGGTTTGGAAGCCAACCTCAAGTCAAGATGAAAGAGAACTTTATTTTGGATACTCTGTATTGACTGATGAGATTTGTAATTTACTATGACCTAGGGGTCAGTGAAGTTTCTACATTCTGCTACTCCTTAAGGATTATTGGCTTAAGGATGATTGGAAGTCAATTTCTAGTTAAGATGAAAGAGGACTTTACTTGGATACTCTGTATTGATTGAGGAGATTGTAACTTAAGGTGACCTAGGGGTAGATGGTGTTTGTATTTTCTGCTTCCCCTTAAAGATGACTATAACATGTACTGAATGATATATTTTATTTGAGACTATGTGGTCACCTTAGTAATAAGTTGCTATGTTGTGTTGTTGTGAAGGTTATGCTTTAGTTTATTGCTGAATAGAGTTCATTATATTATGTAACTAGATTCTTAAAAGTTATTCATATCAGCAGTCCTCAGGAGAGCTGCTTGTGATTGGCTTTACAACACAGTAGACATTCATTGCATACGAGTAATGAAATACTGGGTTTTTAATTGAAAAAAAAAAAAGAATTATCAGAGATCATTACACAATTGCTTCAGTTTTCTAAACCTGTCATATGGTTAATCTGTGATCATTTCCCTCATCATTCCCTTAATGATTACTCTTAATTTTTATATTTTTGCAAGCCATTTTAAAATGTATATATATATATATATATATATATATATATATATAAAATCAATAATTTATTAAGAGGCTACCATGCTCTAGCTCTTAATTAAAGTTCCTTGAAACCATCAGCATTAGTAAATACTGACGTTCATTTGTCTTTACTATGTAATTTAGTGATTTAAAAGCTTCATGACATAAGTGATAGCATTTTGGTCAACATAAGGATTTTAACTAGAACTTGGCAGTTTAACAAACTTTTTTACTCAGCTTAGTGGACTGTTGGGAAAGGAAGGATGAGAGTTGCGAGTTAGCCTTCCCTATAGAGACTTTAAAATTTATGTTTGTTACCATATTAAACTTGAAGAAACTATGTGTTTAAATTAAATAAATTGTAGGTTTTGATGTTTTTCATGCATTTAGGCTTTCTGTATATATTGTTAAGCCAATTTAATTTTGAATAATCATACATTTCAATGAGAATGCCATTTAATACTCTGAGGGTTGATGTAGTCAATATATTTTTGTCCCATAAACCTAAGCATCCGGATGGTCTTATCCTCCACCCTCCTTACCATTTGAATCTTTCACCAGATGACCTAGATAACAGTGGTAAACATTTGTGGTGAGCAAATAGCTTCAGATTGTATGCTTCAGTTGATTCATAATCAGTGGGTTGTTGAACTGTTACAATGGCAGTTACATTCATCAAACAATCCTACATGATCTTACCAAATGCATGGCAACATATAAATGTTGGAAATAAGCCTATGAGACTATTATAGGTGTCCAAAGACAGGAGGGAAATGACTAGTAGTGTACATTGTGTGTGACATATTTCTAATAATGACTTGAGTGCAAGAAGCAATTAGTATAATCTGTGAGAAAGGAGATTTATGATCAGGAAAAAAAAAGGTGACACGATCATTTGGTGAGAACAAGGGATAACAGGTGGACTCTGTGTTTGAATCATTGATACTAATAAAATGTAAAGGCACCAGATAAAAGACTCCAGTATCAGGGGTGGATTCTCTGCATAGGATTGGTGAGAGGATGTAAATAAAAATTGAATAGAATAAAAATGTTTAGACGAATTATCTTCTGAACATTGGGGAGAATATCAATGTTGAAGAAATCACAGAAGCACCACAGTGCTTGTCTTTAAAGAAAATAACATTGGCAACTCAGTAGATACATAGTGCACAAATCTACATGAAATAATACATTGAAACACTTAAACTGCTTTGAGATTATGGGCTTTCGCTTTTCTACATGTCAGTCTAGGACTCTGCTGCTTAACAAAGAGAAATATATAAATATTTATTCAATAAAACTTTGATAGTTTCCATCTATGTAGATTGAGGCAACTGGATGCTTAGAGTCTGGAAGTCCTGAATTAATTAGCTTCAGACACTTACTAGCTATAAGACCCTAGGAAAGTCACTTACCTTCTCTGTTTGCCTCAGTGGGATAATATAGTGGAGATATTATAGCACCTATCCCGTGGAGTTATGGTGAATATAAAATGAGACTTTGTAAATCACTTTGCAAATGTTAGGAATGTATATACTTTATAGATATTATGATGATTATATGTATCATAATTATCTGAATTGTTACAAGCCTGCAATAGAGGATTTTTAAAAGAGTTACACTTTTATTAATGCAGAGGTACTTGTGGTATAATAACAGCAATTAGACTAATAAAGGGGCAGCAAATAGGGAATCTTTCTCATCTTCATCAATCAAATAGATTAGGTAATTAGTATATTGATTTATTATATCTAAATGATTGTATCTCAGGTGTGTGTGTGTGTGTGTGTGTGTGTGTGTGTGTGTGTGTGTGTGTGTAGCAGAATAGGCTCTGGGTTCACCATTCTAACTTGTGCTGGCACTGGCAGGATGTGTTCCTTGAATTAGGTTAGCTGCTTCTCCTCCTCCTAGTTTCAGTATAACCCTGAGGAGCTAGGAGGCTCCTCTAGTCCTTTTGCTTATAAGACCACATCTATTCTGGTTTCCTTAATATCATTTGACTAGATATCATCATCTTCAACAATCTATTTATCTCTCCCAATTGCCCAATTAACAGCAATTTGCCTTTACAAAGGGATAATTACTAAGGAAGTATAATAAGAACAGAATTATAAAACCCCTAAAATTAGAACCTCACTCTCCTCAAACACCTCAGTTCCTGGGAAAGTCAACTCAAACTTAAAGTGGTCACTACCAAAATTTTTCCCATTAAGTTCACTTCTTCATCTGTCACATCTAATGGATGAATTACCTCACTGCTTTCAGGATGTGGTTTACTGGCTGCTGGGTAGGGTTAAGTCAATTATTCCGAAGGGCTGGATCCTTACCAGGCTTGGCTACTGTAGCTCTGCTATAGATTCCAATTACTATACCTCTGGTTACTCTTCTGACTTTCCCAAGCTCACAAGATTATAACTTGGTCTATTTCATCTCTAGTATTCATTTGCCTAAAGTCATGATAGAATGCAAATACAGAGAAAGGAACAGAGGTAGCCTGTTGCATTCATGGTCAAATCACATCTGGATGGGGAAATCAGGAAGTTGATGGCAATAGGTCAATGCCATCTCTGCTATTACCTTTAATTCTCTTTATTTAATTTAATTACTCTTTGTTCTTCTTATTGTCCAGTTATTTTTCAGTCATGTCTGACTCTTCATGACCTCATTTGGTGTCTTGAACAATTGTTCTAGAGCAATTTACCATTTCCTTCTCCAGCTAATTTTACAGATGGGGAAACTGAGGCAAACAAGGTTAAGTGATTTGCCTGAGGTCATTCAGTTAGTAAGTGTCTGAGACCAAATTTGATCTCAGGAATATGTGTCTTTCTAATTCAAGGCCTGGCACTCTATCCATTGCACTGCCTATCTGCCCAACTCAACCTGCAGGTTATAGCAATTTTCTCTTCATCTGAAAGCTAACAGTGAAGAAAAAGTTCATTTGTTCAATTATTCTATGTGCACACTCAGGTCTGGCTCAGCAATCAATTTTTAAAAGTCTGTCACCATTAAGTAAGCCAACAGGAAACAGAAGATACCTGTATATTTTCTGAAGTGGGAAAAGGATCCCACCATTATGCATATTTAGTAACAACTTCCTAGGCCTCCACATGAGTTGATATCAAACAGAAAATATTGAGCATACTCTAAGGACTTCTCTCATTGGCTAGTTCCTAATCCTCTATTATACTTTTAAACACAACCTTGTTACCTCATTCATTTTAAATATCACTCTATTTTTTCCTAAGATGCTAATATGGAACAAAACATTTTTCATAGTGTTAAAGCAAATTCTAGCCCAGTATCTGTATGAATTAGCACAAATTCTGAATTAGTAAAGTTCCCAACCAAAATAATACTGCAAATATAATGATGATATGGAACTTGATATTTATATAATCAATTTATCAACAAGTATTTACCGAATATTTACCATATGGCAATTTTTAATTGATCTAATCCATAGTTTATGACCTGTAATATGACTAATGACAATTCAGCTAGTATTGTTGAAATTTGAACTTATGCTTTCAATCATAATTAACTACTTCAAAGTGATTTTGCTACTGCTTTAATTCAGAAACCTGCATGAATGAATAGAGTTTACTTATTTTCTTTTTATTCCCAAATCAGAGGGAAAGTTGTAAGTTGCAGACACTTAAAAAAGTATGAAGTTACAAAAACACAAAAGCAAGAAATTTAAAATGTACATGGTTAAGACATGTGGCAAAGATAGTTCAGGCTTGGGGTGGGCCCATCTGGCCCATCTACAAATCAGAATGCTTCTGCATATGGACTATAACATATGCATAGCTCACTGAACCAACCACAACAACTAAATAGCAATTAGCATGGGGCAGTATTTTTATGGCTGCTAGCACATAGGAAAGTCCTCCCCAGCTGACATCCAAATGGACATATGAATACATAAAATGATAGTTTCTTTCTCAGGCATTTATTTGTGGCAAAAAATGCAGGATTTATTTAACTGCCGCCAACTAAATAACAGAGACCCATATGTTACCCTATAAACTTAATGGTTAGCAATTTGTTATAAGCAAGATGCAAATATTATTGTAAGCAATCAGAACATTTATTCATTGAACCTTATGTTGGAAATGGAATCAACAGTATGTCAGGAAATTTCACAATCCCAACTTCACCACTGTTCCCATTTCAGCTCTAATTTTACTATTTCCAAAAAATTGATATCAAAGTTGGTTTGTTTTAAATATTAAATCATATATAATTTTCATTCCCTCTGTCATAGAATTTGACAAGTCTGGTGGAGTTAGGATATCTTACGCTATAATCCATTCCAGGAATTCATTTTACTGATCTAAAATTTTCACCTAAATGAAAATATTAACTATTTTCTTCATTAGAAAAATAATCCTAAAACAAGGGAGGAGGGGGCAGAGCCAAGATGGCAGAGTAAAAGCAGGGACTTGCTTAAACTCTTCCCTAAACCCTTCCAAATACTTGTAAAAAAAATGGCTCTAAACAAATTCTAGAGCAGTAGAACCGATAAAATTACACAGTGAAAGAAATTTCCAGCCCAAGACAACCTGGAAGGTAGAGAGGAAAGGTCTGTTGTATCAGTCTGAGAGAAGCACACAGTCCAGTATGTGCCACATTGGTAAAGATGGACTGAAGTAAGCCTCAAGTGACTGAATCACCAGTAGCTGTATTGACTTCAAAACTTCTCAACCCACAAACACCAAAGAAGATCTTTGTCACAGTCCTGGGTGGCAGTCCAGGAACAAGGAGAAGTTTTGGTTTGATGGAACCTGTGGCAGCAGTAGGGAGGGAATCCTCCTCACAGTTCCAAGGCAGGAAAGAGTGCTTAGGTGTCACTCATGGACCAGATCAAGGAAAGGAGAGGAGTAAAGACCTTTGGAAAAAGCAGAAAAATTTACAGGTCCCTAGAAATATCTCTGAAAACAGCTACACAAAACCCCTGAAGCTTGGTATAGTTTGCCCTCCACCCCAGAAGCAGAATCCTACCTTAACAAAGATCTAACAGTTGAGTAATTGGCTAGGAAAATGAGCAAATAGCAGGAAAAATATCATACTATAGAATCTTACTTTGGTGACAAGGAAGATCAAAAAGTACAACCAGAAGAAGACAACAAAATCAAATTTCCTACATCCAAAGCTTCTAATAAAAATATGAATTGGTCTCAGGTCATGAAAGACCTCAGAAAGGATTTTGAAAATCAAATAATAGAAGCAAAGGAAAAATTGGGTAGAGAAATGAGAATGTTGCAAGAAAATCATGAAAAAGAAGGCAACAGCTTGCTAAAGGACACCCCCAAAAATATAACACCTTAAAAATAGATTGACCCAAATGACAAAAGAGGTCCAAAAAGTCTATGAGGAGAAGAATGCCTTAAAAAGCAAAATTGGCCTGTTGGAAAAGGAAGTTCAAAAGCTCTCTGAAGAAAATAATTCCTTAAAAAGTAGAATGGAGCAAATGGAAGCTAATGATTTTATGAGAAATCAAGAAATTATAAAAACAAAACCAAAATAATGAAAAAAGATAGAGGATAATGTGAAATATTTCATTGTAAAAATGACTGACCAAGAAAATAGATCCAAGAGAAATAATTTTAAAATTATTGGACTACCTGAAAGCCACGATCAAAAAAACAGCTTAGACATCATCTTTCAAGAAATTATCAAAGAAACTGCCCTGATATTCTAGAACCAGAGGGTAAAATAGAAATGGAAAGAATCTACCAATAACCTCCTGAAAGAGAACACAAAAAGAAAACTCCTAGGAATATTGTAGCCAAATTCCAGAGTTCCCAGGTCAAGGAGAAACTATTTCAAGCATCCAGAAAGAAACAAGTCAAGCATTATGGAAACACAATCAGGGTAAGACAAGATTTAGCAATTTCTACATTAAGGTATCAAAGGATTTGTAATATAATATTACAGAGGTCAAAGAAGCTCAGATTCAAACCAAGAATCACCGACTGATCAAAACAAGTATAATCCTTTGGGGGGTGGGGGGGAGAGATGGACATTCCATGAAATAGAGGATTTTGAAGCATTCTTGATGAAGAGATAAAAGCTGAATAGAAAATCTGACTTTTGAATACAAGACTCAAGAGAAGCATGGAAAGGTAAACAAGAACAGGAAATCGTAAGGGACTTATTAAAGTTGAACTGTTTACATTAAAAAGTGTGGGTGGGGGTGGATAGCACAGTACAATAAAAGAAACAGTGGATAGGGATTCACAACACCTGAATTTTATTCACATTTTTACATTGATTAACTACTTCTTAGAGCCTCAGTTTCCTCCTGAGGAAGTTCCCACAGATCTTTCCAACTCTAACAGTCTTTGAAAATAGCATACATAATTTATTCTTCATAGTTGGAAAGGAGCTATTTAAAAATTTTACATCTAGGTAGTTTTCATGTGTATTTTTAAATAATGTGTTAATTATAACATATTTATCTCATCATAGTGACAGAACTTTAGAATGTAATGAGGGATAGTGGAAATGAAGATTGCCCTAGATATTGTTAAATGGGGACTAGACTAGGTGAATGCTAAACTCCATCTATATTCTAAATATTCTGAATGAAGGTTATACAATGTGTGTCTGTTGGTAGGTACTTTAATCCTATGTTCACCATGACTATAACTGAAATCTTAATATTTGATTCAGCACATAAATAATCATAGTAGCAGTTTGTGGTTAAGAAAAGGAATTTTATTTAAATTGTTTCATTTGATCCTTGGAACGATTTTGTGATGTCTCCATTTGTAATGGACAATTGAGGCAAATACAGGACAACTTAGCCAATCAGAATTTGAGAGTGCTTATTTATTAGCTGGGGACTGTCTCCCAGAAGGGAAGGCAGCCCCAAGTAGTCTGTCTAGCAAGCTTTTATACAGTAAAAAGTACTTCCTGAAACAAACAGTGGTCAGCAAGTCAACTGTTGCCACATAGGGATGTAAACTAAGGTGGGGGGGAGGGGGCTGCAAGCTAATGGGGCAGATCTTTGTTTAGGTTACATCTTAGTTACAAGGCAGGTGCAGGGTGAGGTTTCACAAAGGTCATACCTTTACACTAGGTTCCTGGGGCCCCCGAGGGGCCTTGTGAGAGGCCTTGTGTAGGAGCTAGCACTATGGGAACCTAACTGGCACTTCACATCCTAAAGGTTCACATCCTAAAGGTAAAGAAGCTGAGACTCTGAGCTTTAAATGGCTTTCTCTTATTCACACAACTAAGACCCAGGTTTTGTTTCTCTGGTTTTGCTGTTGTTCCAAGGTCTAAGAAGATCTTATTAATGATATTATTTCCTGTTTATGAAAATGAATGAAAAAGCAGATGCATGTCCTTCTTGCCTGATATTCATTACCAAGCCTGTTTATTGAGTCTTTTCTGGCTATCGCTGATGGTCTCTTTCTTCCTTTGGTCAACACAAAGCCATTACTCAAATTGAACCATGTTATCATCTGATTCCTTCATGGTAGAACAATCTCTGTTTTTTACCTAAAGTGCTGACCGGAAAAGTAATAGGGTGATGGGACCTGGACTCTGAATTTTCCCATACTTTTCAACAACCCAGTCCCTGCTGTCTTGCCTAAGGCATATGGTCCACTCCAGTCCACCTTGATTACTTAATTAGCTTACTTGATACTCTTTAATCCCATCTACACCCTTTCACTGTTGTCCCTGGTCCACCCCAGGCTATTTACCATTCCTTCATCTCATCCAGATATTTTCACTGTCCTTTTTGTAAGCAGGAATCAGCACCATCCTCATCAAATTACAGATTCACTGGGAACTCTGCCCACTCTTAGTGGCTTTACAATACAGCAGATTTATTAGGAATCTGCCCACCATACTCATGTTATGATAAACCTCACTACTTTGAAGGAAGTTTTGAGTCATTGAATTTTTTTCCAGACAGACCCCACTATGCCCTTACATTTTAGGGCTCCCAGCACCCCAAATCACAGCAGAAGCAACCTATTATTCTGCAGAAAATACATTCTCATAAATTCCTTTGTTAACACATCATATTTGTATGCATAGGTAGAGGTCTACTGAAAGACATATATCTAAATTCATAAAGGTGAATATGTCTATGTCTCAGATTGTAACATACCAAATAGTTCTTGATTTTATTTTGCTTAATACTGTAAGGAAAACTTAAAGTTTTAGGCATTAAAATCATGTTATCATATATACTTAGCAGTATCTTTTTCTACTACATCACTGATCTAGTAAACAATATGTAACTAAATAAATTACAAACATAGATATTATACATATACACATATGTATATGTATATGTATACACATGTGTATATGTATACATGAGTATATGTAAATGTATACATGAGTATATATCTATATGTATACATGATTATATATGTATGCATGAGTATATATCTCATATATTTTATACACATAATTTTATATACATGTGTATACACACATACAGACACACACAGAGATACACATACACACAGACACACACACACTTCTAAATGCCACTGACTTGAAATGACATCTATACACAGATACATAGATATATAAATACATATACTTACATAATTTTCAAATTATAGATATTTACCATTTTTCCTCCTAAAACATTTCATGAAAGTACAAGATCAGAATATGATTTTTAAACAAGTATTACACATTCTATATGTTCCTGAGTGTCCTTTGGGATTTTATATTTGTGTTCATGAAACATAAAAATAAGAAATGTCACTTTTGCATTTTGTCTTTATTAATGACATAAAGTTTTTGAAATGGTTTGGACAAGATGTTTTTGATGTTTCATTGTTGCCTGTTTGGTTTCACAGCAAACTTACATTTTATCACATGATTGCTTTCCCAATTATACTGTAAAATAAATGGCATCATCAAATAGTTTAATAGGTATAAGGAAAATGTAGCTTTATTCATCAAATGATGCAGAAAATAATGAGATGGCAAAAAAAAAATCTGCCTGCTGATAGTAAATTATTTGTACTGAAATCTTTATCCTCCCTTCAACAAATTATAAATGGTGTAAAGAAGCCTTTAAAAAATTGGGACATTATTGGAGGCACTGTGTCTGGTGTTCCTGAATACCCTTGTATAAATATATATCCACACACATATGTATACCTATATGCATGCATATGCCACCAAAAGATAGAAAAGATGATAGATGAATAGATATCTACATACATGTATACATGCATACATACATAAACCATTTCACAAAATGGCTACTGAAAGGATTCTGTCTGATGGTTTGCTTTCTTTTTTTCATTGCAAAGGAAAGTTGAGTATTTCCATAATCTTTGGCCTTCTATAAACCTCTGTTATATAATGAATTTATTTAATTGACAAGGTTCTATGCTGTAGTTATTTTGTATATTCATTTAAAAAAAAACAGATTTGAATCTCTCAAAGTAGGAATTCTTATTTACATTTTTTCATTCTTAGAAAATATCTGTGTATATATGTACATACATATATACAATATGTAAATAGATAAATGTAGCTACCTTGAAGCATATGTTTCTTAAAACTTACCATCAGTCATCTTTATACCTTTTCTTCCATTTATGGACCTGGCAGACATAAAATTCACTTACAAAAAACTATGTAGGAAAAAATAATAGACATTTATTAAGAACCTGAAGTATGGGGCGGCTAGGTGGCGCAGTGAATAGAGCACAGGCCCTGGAGTCAGAAGGACCTGAGTTCAAGCTGGCCTCTGACACTTAATCCACACAAACAAAAACCTAGCCCTGTAACCTTGGGCAAGTTACTTAACCCCAATTGCCCTAAAGGGGCGGCTAGGTGGCCGAGTGAGTAAGAGGCCGGCCTCGGAGTTGGGATGACCCGAGATCAAATCTGGCCTCAGAAAATGAGCACCCACACATAAATAATGACTAGCCCTGTAACCTTGAGCAAGTTACTTAACCCCAACTGCTTTAAAAAAAAAAAAAAAAGAACCCGAAGTATATGGGATGTTGGAAAAAACTGGCACCTCTAGGACAAATCATCTTTTTTTTTTTAAACAAATGTTTTATTAACTTCTGTTTTACATCATTCCTTTCCGCCAGATTTTGAGTTACAATCATTTTCCCCCCATTATTCCCCTACCCAACCTCCCAGAATAGCAGTCCCACAAGATATCGCTTCCTCCAATCTGCTCTCTCCCATCCCTTCTCCCATACCCCCCTCGACTTTTCCATTAGAGGAAGATGAATCTTTGTGTCCCAATGCCTGCACATCTTATCTCCCAATTATAGGCAAAAGAGTATTAATAATAGTATTTATATATATTTGAAACATCTAATGTTACATCCTCAAATTTCAGATCCATTTCCTTCCTCCCTTGTCACCCATTCCTTCTTAGGAGATAAGTAATTCAGTATATGTTGTACATGTCTAGCTATGCAAAACATTATCATGGTAGATATATTGTACAAGGCTGCTTATAATTTCCTCCTACTCATCCCACCCCCCACCTGGTCCATTCCCTACATGATCCTGTCCCTCTTCTATAGGGGGTACTTCCAACCTCCCCTCACCCCAAGGATGCCCTCCCATCCATCATCCCTCCTCTCATCCCCCTTCCCCCTATCCTGCTGCAGGTTGAGATATCCCATTTAGTATGTATGTCATTTTCTCCCTGAACCAAATTCAATATGAATGTGGTTTTGCCTTTTTAGCCTTCCTTATTCTCCCCCTCCTTTGCACCCACTTCCCCTACATGAGATAGTTTACCCTACCATGTCTCTCCCCATCTCCTCTTGCCATTTTCTTCTCTCACCTCATAATTTCATCCCTTGAGTATTCTCCCTTCCCAACAAATTCAACCTATGCCCTCTATCCATATATAACAGTAACCATATACACACACATTCACATATGTATTCATATGACCACACCCCCTTCTTCCATTATTTTCATAGTAAGAAAGATATCATCAGTCACAGATATTGCTTTTCCATATAGGAATGTAAATAGTTCAACTTTGATAAGTTCCTTTTGATTTCTTTTCCCTGATTACCTTCTCAGGCATCTCTTACTTCTTTCGTCTGGATGTCAAATTTTCTATTCAACTCTGGTTTTTTCCTCGAGAATGCTTGAAAGTCCTCTATTCCACTGAATGACCATATTTTCCCCTGAAACAAAATACTCAGTTTTGCTGGGTAGGTGACCCTTGGGTTCATTCCCAGTTCTTTTGCCCTCTGGAATATCATATTCCATGCCCTCAGTGTAGAAGCTGCCAGGTCCTGGGCTATTCTGATTGTGTTTCCACAATATTGAAATTGTTTCTTCTTGGCCGCTTGTAGTATTTTCTCCTTGATCTGGGGATTCTGGAACCTGGCTATGATATTTCTGGGAGTTTTCTTTTTGGGATCTTTTTCAGGAGGTGATCTGTGGATTCTTTCAACCTCTATTTTGCCCTCTGGGTCTAAAACATCAGGGCAATTTTCCTTGAGAATTTCTTGAAAGATGATTTCTAGGTTCTTTCTTTGATCATGGCTTTCAGGTAGTCCAATAATTTTTAAATTGTCTCTCCTGGATCTATTTTCCAGGTCAGTGGTTTTTCCCATGAGATATTTCACATTGCCTTCTAATCTTTCGTTTGTTTGGATCTGCTTAACAGCATCTTGATTTGTCATAAAGTCACTAGCTTCCATTTGCTCCAGTCTAACTCTGAAGGAATGAATCTCCTCAGTGAACTTTTGAGATTCTTTTTCCATCTGGCAAATTCGACTTTTAAGGCATTCTTCTCCTCATTGCCCTTTTGGGCCTCCTTTGCCATTTGAGCTAGTCTATTTTTTAAGGTGTTGTTTTCCTCAGTCAGGCTGTTGACCCTCATTTCATACTTTTCCTGCATCCTTCTCATTTCTCTTTCTAATTTTTCCTCCACTTCTCTTATTTGATTTTTAAAGTCCTTCTTAAGGTCCTATATGGCCTGCAACCCGCTCATGTTTTCCCCTGGGGCTTTTGGAGCAGGACTTCTAACCTCACAGTCCTTTTCCCGCTCTATGCCCCCAAAATAGGAGTCTAGGGTTGCATTTTTCTGTTTCCTTTGCCTTGGCATGTTGCCACTTAGTTGCTTGACTTTTGGGCTTGTTGCCACACTATGGCTTTAAGGCCAGATAGAGGAATTTTCATCCCAAACGTGTGGGGGGCAACTTCCGTTTCTGGCAAGCTGTAAACCCACCCACAACTTCCACCCTAGATCACAATCCAGATCCAGGGAGGTTAAAGCAAGAGCGATTACCCCCCAAGACTGATCGCTGGATCTCCCCACGATTTGTAGGCTGGGAGCCCGAGCTGCCTCTCAAAACTACAAAATGGCGTGTCTCCTCAGTGGCTTCTAGCCCCCAGGGGAGGGAGCTGACGCATTCCCCACATACAGGTCCCAAAGTCCATAGGACACTAACCTCTTACTTTGTCCTAGGCATGTCTATGTTGATAATTCTTGAATCGCCATGGCTGCTGGTGTTCTGGGGTTCCTCCAGCTGGCTGCTGGCCCTGCCGCCCTGGGGCTAAAACCTCGGCTCACGCGGACCTGGGCTTGGCTCGGCTCCTGCGCTCTGAGCTCTGTGCGCTGCCGGCTCCCAGACCGCAGTGCTGGTCCTTCCTGCAGGGCTGCTGGGCTGTCCTCAGCGGGAGGTTAGCTTCTCTGTGTCGTTCTGTGGGTGCTGGGGCTCCAGAAGTTGTTCAGATTCCTTTTTTACATAGTTTGTGGGGAATCTGGGGGCAGAGAGGCTTGGTTGAGCTGTTTCTACTCCACCATCTTGGCTCCGCCCCCCCCAGCACAAATCATCTTAGCAGATTGACTAAACTAGTTGAGGGTAACTAACTGGCCATCAGTGAGTCAAGGGGACATCTATTTCCCTGCATGAAGATTTTCTGAGTGGAATGGGCCAATGAGAATAATTTGTTCCAACAACCATTAAAGTGGCTGAAACAGGTGTTGTGGAGCACTTAGAGCTTGGTGAAACAAAGACACCAAGGAATTCCACCACATCTGGGCCATGGCCAACCATCTTGACTTTTGTCCTGCCACTGGAATTCGATGATTCAGGAAGAGTGAGGCTGATGACTCTGGCAACTCTATCTCACTTAAATCCAATTCACACACAAGTCAAGAAATTACCTACGATGTCATTAGTTCTCTTCAGAAATGAATGATAAATGACAATAAGAGCCTACTACATGCCAGACACTGTGCCAAGAGCTGGAGATATAAAGGCAAAAGGCAATTCCCTTTTCTCAAGAAGCTCACACTCTAATAGGGGTGTCAAAATGAATAACAACTATATATAAATAATTTATAATCAGAATAAACTGAATATCATCAATAGACAAAAACACTGTTGCATTAAGGTATATTGGAAAAGGCTAACTGTAAATGGAAGAAAACTATGAAAGATTTGCACTGCCCTGCAGGAAGTATACTCACATAGTTAAATTAATAAATTTCTAAAAAGAATCACAAAGTTGCTAGCACAATGCCCACAAATTATTGCTATCATATTTCCTGCCCCCAGATTGAGACGGTTACCCATAAAGAGGGTTAGGGTTGCCCTGGAGACGCAAAATACCACCATGCCTGGTCCTGAATGAATTGGACTCAAGTCTTCTCAGCCAAAGAAAAGTAAAGTTTATTAAAAGTGTGCTTGCCTTAGATACAGAGTCTTTGATAGGTCATCCTATGGCACTCTCACACCACATGGAGTCTGGGATCTTACATACAGAAAGTTGTGGGAGGAATCTAAGGGTGGTGTAGAGGAGGAGTTTGGGGAGGGTCTTCAGGAGAAGTCTGATGAAGTCAATGAGTGATTAAGGGTGGGAAGTTGCTAGAGGATACCTGGAGACTACAAACAATGGTGAGCTAGGCCAGTTCAAGGGTGAATTGATATTTTGATAGGCTCTAGGGTGGGAAGTAGATAGACAGTGGAGGGCTAGGCTAGTAACAGTGGTCTGGGCCTAGCCACAATGTAAAGCTTATGGCCTCAAGCAAATGCCTCATCAAACTGGATGATTTAATCAGAGTTCAAGGGGAGTTCCCAGAACCTGTACCTCAAAGATTCAAGGAGAGCTCAAGGGGGTTCCCACAGCTGGTGAGGAGGTATGTGCTCTGGGAGCCCCCTCTAGCTTTTCTTGAATTCTTGAAGTACAGACTCTTGAAACCTGATTAAATCATACCAAAAACACTGCTAATCTCAAGTTCTTCTCCAGCCAGGACTGGAAAGTATGTAAGCCTCTCTCTTTCCCTAATACCTTGGAAGTACACTGGGGGTTTTTTGTTTGTTTTTATGGGTTTTGTGTGTGTGTGTGTGTGTGTGTGTGTGTGTGTGTGTGTGTGTATTTGGGGGGGGGGGGGCTGACCTCTCAGATCCCATTAGGTAAAACAGCTAGGAGGCTGTTTTGTGCTCAGCCTGACCTCAGGTTTTTGGTCCTATTTGGTTATTTTGGAGAACATGGACATGTGCACAGTTTCTGAAGAATGGAAAATAAGGACAGATGCCCCAGCTGGAAGTGTAAGACATATTCTTTCAATTCTCTGGGCACTAGGGAACTAGGAAAACTTCAGGTATTTTTTTTTTTTTGTTTTGGGGGGGGTGTTTGTTTTTTGAGGCTTACTCTCAAACCTTCCTTTATGGAGGAAGGGACTTCCAGGCCCTATGCCTGTAGCTCCCAAAAGTTCACCTTTGGGTTGTCTTTTACAACATTGGAAAAAATTTAACGTCTTTGGAGATCTTAAAAAAGAAAAGTTGTTCTTGTTGTTGTTTTTGTAACGCTGTTTGGCCTAGGTATAGCCTAGAAGACGTTGAATTGGGGCCTGTTTTGGGGACTTTAAAAGATGATACTCTCTTGCAGTTAGAATCATACTGGCCCAGAGAAGGAAGATGAATTGAAGTTGCCTACTTGATGTCTTTTGTTGAACTTTCTCAGAACAAGGTTCTCAGGAAAGACTATGATATGCTTGAAGCTAGAGCCCTTCCACAGAGAAGCAACCCCTCAGCAACTCCTGCTCAGGTCACTGAGGCAGCTTCCCCACCCCCTTCTGCTGTACCCTAACACTTTTCCCCTTAGTTCCCCTTCCCTTTTCCTCTAGCCCAACACCCCTCATTTTCTGTCTCCTACACCATCCATATCTCCTACCCTGCATCTCCTAGCATGGCCTCTCCCCCTTCAGGGACCCCTGCTCAGGTCCCAGCCACTGGTCAGGCTGAAGTGCCTCCCTCTGTGGCCCCTCTCCCTGAGGTAACACCTACTCAGGCCTCAGGCCCTACCCCCATGGCAGTCATAGAGATATCTCCTCTTCTGACCCCTTCCCCTCCTCATGTGCTCATGTGCTGGCCGACTTTCTCCCTTGCCAGCCAGATCCCCCAGTCTTACAGTCTGATCCAGTTCAGCCAGCACCCCACACACCCTCCAAGCCTCCCCCCTACCCCATCACTCTGTCACAGAAAATGGGACCTCCAATCTCCCTTCTCAAGCCTCTTTCCCCATACCACCTTCAGGACTTTTTCCCTTAAGGGAAGCACCTCTCTCCTCTGGTGAGACAACTAGAGTGCATGTCCCAAAAATTCTTGTTAGCTGTATTCTTGTATTTTTCTCTTCTCATGGGCTCTACTGACTTTTTAATCACAAACCAACTGGAGCTGAAAGAGATTTAAGTGAAGGAATTCCTTGGACGTTTTGGGGGTTTGGGTGAAGAAAAACAGTGGGATAGGATCAGGAAGCTGAATATTCTGATGAAAAGAGAGACAAATAGACAGACAAAACCAAAGAGACAGAGACAAAACAGAGAAAGAGACAAAAAGCATACAGAGATAGAGACAGAGAAAATAGAGAAGACCCACAAACCAACAAAACAAAACAAAAAGAGACAAGGGAAAGACAGACAGAAAGAAAAAAAAAGAGAGGGAGACAGAGAAAAGAGGGGAAAAAATGACCCTCAAAGGTTAATTACTTAGATTACTTCCTATGTTCTTACTGGTCTTCACTTACACAGGCAAGCTGTTGACGGATTTAACCAAAGCTTTCCTTCTCCCCTTTCTCTGAACCCCTATTCCAAAATTCATTTGCAGCAGAAGTTCCCCAGTGACCACTTTCTCTCCCAGAACTATCAGTGGTAGGTAAGTCAAAGGGAATAGTGTTCCCCTTATCTACATTATGGGAGAGCTATATTTATAGTCGGGCTTTTCCCCAAATTTTCCATACCTCACTCATTAATCTGAGTCTGGGAAATTAAAGGATAGGAGGGGTTTGTTATAAGAATCACTAGGATTCACCTCTTTATAAATTTGCATGTATATATACAAAGATACATGTTTGAGTATGCATATTTACATATAATAATACACAATCCATTTTTCTTAACTGTAAATTCAGAGGAATAAAATCTAAGGGCCTGGTCAGCTAGAGAAATCAAACCTCACCTCTGGCACTTTCTCTCTGACTTGTTCCATTGTTTGTTTCTGAAATTATAACCCACATGGACTAACCAGATTAAGAGTTTATCCACGAACACTGTTCCTCCCCACCTCTCTCTCTCTCTAAGTCCTGTCTTGATGGAGCTTTTTTTTGAACATAAGTAAAAAGGAGTTGTGAATGTCAGCTGAGTTAAATGGGTGACAAGGGAGATGGTAGGAAGAAAATGCATCCCTTCTTGTCTTTGAGAGCAATTTAATTAGGCCTGAGCCCCCTGTGAGTGGGTAAGAAAAAGGCTGGGGGTGGCTTGTCTAGGATTCCTCTAATGGCAAAGGAGGCCTTGGACACATGCAAACCCACATATACAAAGGATCTTTAAAGGATCATGTAAAAAGATAAACAGAGAAGCAGCTAATTTTGTGTACTTAGGGAGCAAACCAAGGAGTATATTCCCACTAGAACATTGAGAGAAATAGGAATTTTAAAAAAGAGGGAGAAAAGATCATAAGTATTTCACTATTAATGCTGATCACTAAAATTAAAGATTTATACAGCTTGACAGGGTAGCTCTAGCTGTAGTTCTTTGAGAGACTATGTCTCTGGGTGAGTGTAAGTTCACATAGCTATATACATACATAGATGTGGATTTTTTTAAATGTACAGATCAGTTATTTCAAAAATTTTCATCAAAAACCACTTTAAAACTAATTGGAGTCTGCAGAGAGGAAACCTCATTTTTTGTTCAAATGAATTTTCTGAAAATGTCATTTGATTCAGGAAATATGACTGATCTGTCCGATTTCTTGATAAGAAATGAAATGAGCCGTTGTCCTTCAGGATATCATAGACTTGAAATGGGGGATTTTATGGTTAATGCCATCAGATAGAAGTGTCCTACTTTGAAAGGAGAAGTCCATCAGCCTCAGGGAAAGGCTGAAGCCTGAATTTCATCTTTAAATCTGAAGCTACAGTTAGAGCAGGCATGTAGCAATGATAGATTTTTTTTCAAGTAATAATTGCAAAGTAAATGGCAATACATAACAAAATGATTAATATTTTAAAAGTTAATCGTTTTTGACTTTGACATTTTGGTTTCTACTTTCATTCCTAATGTTAGTATTCAATATGGTAATCAAGACTGAATGCAGGGATTAAATTAATAGTTTTAGATTTCAGAATAGAATTTTAGATTTATACAGTCATTTCCCAACATTAACAAAATATACTCTTATCAGCAAAGGAGATTTGACAATAAAGGATCAAAGTAAATAGCAACAAGGGCATACATGAAAAGATATAGGAAACCACTAGCAAGCAAACTGAATACTTGGGTCATTTATGAAAGGCAACAATGACTGAGAAATCATTAAGATATTGCCCCTCCCCCAAAGGATATTGAAGTAAAGAAGTCATTATAAATATAGGTGGGTTTTAAAATATAGCAATGTAGGTAAAGAAACTGTAACACTGGATTAATCCCAAAACCAAGATTTTCATTGGATGACAAAACTATTCACTAATCTGTCCATACTTAGCAACAACACCCAAAACCCTGTCCTATTCTGCCCACCCACTTCTTCAGTAACACATAATCATTAGGCTAAGTGAATGAATCAAATGCTGATAATCAAGTATATTTAGAGTTCACCTACAAATACAAATTCCCAAGAAAACCTAACAAAAAGTTAATAGAAGAGCACAGGAGGAAAGAAGAGATCAAAGATAAGATAAGAACAAGGTATGTTTCAAAGTAGTATACTTCAATGCGGAGGAAAAGAGAGAAAAATACAAGGAAAGAGCAGAGGCAGAAAAACAGAAAAGGTATGAAGGTGTAAAGGAAAAATTAAGAGATAAGGAAAAGACAGTAGAATGTAATTTGAAGATTAAGAACAGTTTATTCAAAATAACTTAAGCTTACCATATGATTTTCTTTTTTAAAAAAGTATAGTATAATTTCATTATTGGACCAGAAAAAAAGGATTTGTGTTCACCTCATTTTAATTGAATAAAAGGTAGGCAAAACTTATGCCTTTACATGAAAAGTGTTGATAATTATAGATATATATCCTTACATATATATATATATATACACAAGATTATATATTCTATAATTTTGACAGGAGTCAACCACATAAGCACAATAGCAATAACCCCTTCAAAAAGTATTGAAATGTGGGGTGGCTAGGTGGTAGAGTGAATAGAGCACCAGCCCTGGAGTCAGGAGGACCTGAGTTCAGGTCCGGCCTAAGACACAACACAAAAACACTAGCTGTGTGACCTTGGGCAAGTCACTTAACCCCAAGTGCCTCTCCAAGAAGCAAAAAAAAAAAAAAAAAGTATTGAAATAAATCTGTGATATAAACAATGTGGGTTTTGCTTCCAACAAAACAAATTGCAACCCATTAATGCTTGCTTTTCTGAATCTCTTCAGTATCCTAAAGTCAAGAAGCAATAACAGCTTACTCTGTCCTCCAATAAATGTATTACAGAATCACTACCTAACATGTTTAGATCTTCCTTCTATTTTATTGACATTTAAAAGATATCAATGGAACAAGTCTCCCTTCCCATTATTTATCCCTCATTCTCTATTTGTGACCAATACATCTACTTTTTTATTGCATTTCTTTCATGATTTCCTTTGAACAATTTTTGCAGATCAATTGCTTGTTGTTATTGTGTTGTTGACTGTTCATATCAATGATATGCTTCTCCATTGTGGTTTTTTTTTTTAAAGCAATTGGGGTTAAGTAACTTGCTCAAGGTTACATGGCTAGTTATTTATGTGTGGGTAAGTAACTGAAGCCAGAACCATTCCCTGGTCCTCCCCACTCTGGGGCTGGTACTCTTACTCACTGTACCACCTAGTGGCCCCTCCATTATGTTTTAAATGTTCCTCAGCTTCAATTCTTTCAGACCATATGGCTCCATGACTTGAAACCATATAATTATTAGCAACATACTGATGTTAAAACATTAGACCTTTAAAAAAAACAAGTTTAGCATCATTGAAATGACATTACAGTTTTCCAAAGACAATCTAGGAAGTGATTATTGTTTTCTTTCTGGTTCCCTTCTTGGCTTGATTCATAATATTTTCTGTTCCAAAATCTCCAGATAAAAAAGTTTTCATTTTTCAGTGATACTGTATACGTCTTCAGTATTTCTAAATACTATAACACAGTCTTCACAGAGCTTTTATGGGAATCAAATGTTGTTCATCCTTCATTTCTAAGAGAACCAGTGACATCATGGGTGATGCCTTGACTTAAGTGTAACTTTGATTTAAATGAGACAAGAGTTGTGCAAAGTCATCAGCCTCTCTGTTGAGGTTTAGGGTTTATGGGTATTTGAGACCCCAAAATACCAACACACTGGGTCCTGAAGAATGAATTTGACTCAAGCCTTCTGTCAGCCAAAGTAAAACAAAGTTTATTAAAGATTTGCTATAATGGGTAGACTTCTTAAGGAGCCTAAATATTTGTAATACTTGTGTTGACAAGTGGGAGAGAACAATCTGACACACTGAGTCCATGCTAGACTAAATCTCAGTAACTTCAAAGAGGCAAGATGGATCTTATATACAGAAAGACTGTGGGAGAGATCTCTGAGTAGTGGAGAGAAGGAGTTTGGGGATGGTCTTGAGGAGGAGTCTAAGTAGGCACTGAGGTCAGACTCTAGGAATGGGATTAAGAGTGGTATAGAGCTGAAGGCTCCCTGAAGATGAGACAGTGGAGGGCTAGGGCAGCTTAAGGGTAACAGATGTGGGTATAGATGTTTTGATAGGATCAAGGGTAGGAAGTAGCTGGACAATGGAGGGCTAGGCTACGTTAAGAGTAACAAAGATTAGGGCCTAGCTATAATGAAAGGCTTATGGTCTCAGGTAAATGCCTCATCAAGTGGGAAGATTCAAAGGGGTTCCCAGAGCCTGAAGCCCATCATCACTCTCTATTTGTCATCAAAGTTCAGTAGCAGGACAAAAGACAAGCTGACTGGGAAAAAGTCTTCACGTGCTTTTTCAGGGCTGCTCACCCATCTTTGGTGTCCACCTGCCACCCAACTCTTGGCTGTGGCAAAGAACCAAATATGTATAAGGAATCACATATATATTTAGGGAAAGATTGTCTTTCCAAACTCAGGACTCATGTTAAGTCTAGACACTGAAAGCATCTGGCCTCACACACTTACTAGTTGGAGAAACCTGGGCAAGTCTTTAACTTCCTTGTACTTCATTTTCATCATCTATACAATGGAAATAATAGTACTTACCTCCTACAGGAGTTTCCCCACCCCTGCTGTAGGGTATTTTGAATATGAGATATTTTCTGAAGAGGTTCCCCATAAAGAGGATTAGGGTTCCTCTGGAGACCCCAAAATACCCATATGCTGGGTCCTGCCAAATGAATTTCACTCAAGTCTTCTCAGCCAAAGGAAAGTAAAGTTTATTAAAAGTCCACTTGTATTGGACACAGAGGAAGTCTGTGCTAGGTCATTCTATGGCACTCACACACGGAGACAAGATGGGGTCTTATATACAGAAGGCTGTGGGAGGAATCTAGGGGTGGTCTAGAGGAGGAGTTTGGGGAGGGTCTTCAGGAGGAGTTAATGAGGTCAATGAGTGATTAAGGGTGGGAAGTAGCTGGAGGCCACCTGGAGACTACAGACAATGGTGGGCTAGGCCAGTTCAAGGGTGGTTTGATATTTTGATAGGCTCAAGGGTGGGAAGTCTAGTAACAGAGGTTTGGGCCCAGCCATAATCTGAGGCTTATGTCCTCATGCAAATGTTTCATCAAATAGGATGGTTTAATCAGAGTTCAAGTGGGTGAGGGGTGGTTCCCAGAGCCTGTACCTCAAAGATTCAAGGAGAGCTTAAGGTGGCTCCCAGAGCCTCATCATTTTCAAACTGCTTTGTAAATCTTAATATGCAATGTACATTAATGTACAATATGAGTGTCAGCTTTTAACTATTATTATTATGTCACAGGACCACTCTTCTACCCAGACCAATAGTAATTCTATCTGGAATTTCTAAAATTATTTTCCTGTATAGCATCTGAGTATCCCATGACATATAAGTTCAAGTCTGCAGGTTTCATTCACTCAAAAACATCAAGAATCCACTTTTAAATGCTATTAATACTTGATTTGTAGGTGGTTTACGACCTAAGTATGTATTTTTCTTATTACCATTTTGTTTCTTAGCACTCTAGCTAAAAATATCAGATAATATACAAAAGAATGGAGTGTTGATGGCTTAGGAATTCTTATACTTTAGTTCAGAATTGCTTATACTTTTTAAATTTAAAATTTTAATTAAAACTATATTACCTGTAAACAATTTCATCACTTTCACCAGCCAAAATAGTTATTTGTATGTGAAAAACAGAAAGAAGACAAACAAATGTCTTATCCTTATATAATTTGGCTGAAATCACGATTCCAAATAACACCTTAAAGACAGAATATACACCACCATTTAGCCTGAAATGATATATCTTTAGAAACAGCAACTGTACATTTCCTGTCCAGGGTAAATGTATATGATATGGAGTAATCTTAGAGCAGAACATGCATTTGTTTTGTGTCCCATTTTGTATGGCAACTATTGAATAAAGAGGAGTTCAGAAAGAATTACAATAGTGGAGACACTGATGTAGCTGTACTAAGAGAATATCATATAACTCAGACTCAGATTGCACCCTCAAGAAATCATGTTGAATTTCACAACAGTTAAGCATCTTGACAAATCCTTCTGAGCGTGATGAAAGCAGTTTACAAAAATAGCATAAGAGTACATACTGGATAACATGTCAGATACATCAATTCCATTCCCAGAACCTTTAGGGTATTGTATTTAACTAGAGGTAGAGCAAGGCTATATTATAAAAGTATCCTCAGTCCTACTGAGCTATAGCCAATGACCTTTCTTAAAAAGCATACATGGAACAATGTCCAAAAAAAGCTGTGCCTTTAAATTTAATAAGCTTATTTTATGCATGGTGATGGCATGTATCAATGTTATTTTTATGTGGAAAACTGTGTTTCATATGTATTGTACTTGAGTTCAGTATTAGGATCTGCTTAGGTGACTGTTGGGGCCCCTTTAAGACTACCCAAACTCTGAGAACCCACAGAAAACTCAGGCAAAGGACAGAGCAACTCAAGCAGGGTGGAGGCACCTGGGTGTTTATTCTCCCCAGTGATTTGGGGGTATTGATTGAGTATGCGCTGCTAACAGGGGAGCACTCCCCTGCTTTGAGAAGCTTGTTACTGCTGAGGCAAGTGGGAGAAGAGAGTCAGGGGAGGGGAAAGGAGCTAAAAGGAGGGAGGCAAGGTGAAAGCTAGGAGGAGAGAGGTGAGGTGATTGTAAACTATAAAGAGATTAAATGGTGAGACATTACATCTTGGTGTGAGGACTCCCCCGAAGGGTTTGTGGGGGCGAACCTGGGTTGTTGGGGTGACCAGAGTGACTAGAGCTGTGGTGGCAGCTGGAGAGAGGGTTGGAGAGGCAGCCCGGGTCATTGGGGCGACCAGAGTGACCAGACTGCAGGGACAGCTGGTGAAGGGCTTGTGGAGGCAAGCCGGGTCATAGGGGCGACAGGAATCGAGGAAGGCGATTGGAGTGCCCTAGAGGAAGCAGGAGAGGTGAGTTGGATATAAGCCCTGTAAAATGGGCCGTAACAGGTGACCACTTTTGTTTCATGGCCATGTGTTTATATAATTGACTCCTGTCAAAATTATAGACAATATCATTAAAGGAATAATTAGTTAACTTTAACTTTTGTCTCTCTTTGTTTCCCCAGTTCTTAGCACAATACCTTGTATAGAGTAAGTACTTAATAAATTTTTATTTATTTTTTTCCTGCTTTTTGGAGGGAGGAAGGTAGGGCAACTGGGGTTAAGTGACTTGCCCAAGGTCACATGGCTAGTTTTGTGTTAAGTGTCTGAGGTCAGATTTGAACTCAGGTCCTCCTGACTCCAGGGCCAGTGCTCTACTCACTGAGCCACCTAGCCGCCCCTTAATAAATTTTTATTGACTGTTTCCCTACACCCCCTCCCACTGTAGACTATAAATTTCCTGAGGACAGGGACTATTTTCATTTCTGCCTTTGTACTCTTAATCCCTAGTTGAATGCTAGTTGAATTAAAGGATACTTAGAAAGATTTGGTCATATCAAAGATCTAGTCTGTTCGCTTTCATCAAGAATATTCTATGTTAAACTGGCCTCAGTTCCACCTTTAACAGCTTTATTAGATTAATAGACAATGAGAATGCTAAAGAGATTATCTGCCTAGATTTTAACAAGTATTTGACAAAATTTCATGTTATTCTTGTGAACAATGTAGAGAAATATAGACTAGAAAATTGTACAATTTATTGTTTTAATGATACATAGACATGAATGCTTCAATGTGAACTTGAAAAAAGATCTCTAATCGGGTACCCAGATGTTTTTACACCTGTACTCTTTTATCATTTAAATTAATATCTTGGAGTAAAAATATAGCTAGCATATTTATCAAATTTTTAGATGATATAAACCACAGTGACTCAACTAACATGTTGGATGGCAGGATCCAAGAACATATCAACATACTAGAATATGAATCCAATAAGAAACTTAATAGGGGTGATGTAAATTCAAAAAATAAACTGCAAGACTATAAGATGGGAATATATAGTTAACTGATCACATGAACATTTGAGTTTTAGTGAACCTCAAGACCAATGTATGTCAACAATAGGATAGAGCAGTGAAAATAAAAATAAAAAAGCTAACACTATATATAAAATTTTGGTGATCTTAGAAGTTAGCCAGCAGAAGTACATAAGATATATGTGAGAATATAGGGATATTTAGGATTACTCCTTCACTTGACATGATATATTATGACTGAAGTAATGATCTCTGTATTCCTGAAAAAAGAAGCCTATGGGAAAAAAAGAATATATCATCCATATAGGTGGTTGTTATGGTTTGTTTGTTTGTTTGTTTTTTCTACGATCACAATGGGGAATTATACCAGTTATATATATATATATATATATATATATATATATATATATATATATATATATATATATATATATATATATATGTACTTAGTAAAGTAAAGAGCAAAATGTACGGCAATGAATTGTTATTACAATGTCAATCTTACAAGGAGACAAAATGGGGTATTAAGAAGGAGATGACAGTAGCACAGATACACATCCAAGGTCAAGTGAGGACTTGGGGGATTAGGAAAGTGATAGCATTGAGAAAAAATTCCACAGCCAGCAAGCAGAAGTTATTAATGCCCTGATGATAAAAGAAACAAATATACCAATCTAAACTAAATTTTTTAGGGACAAGGAGTAACCAGAGTCCAAATTTCAGGACTATTAACTCTGACATGCAATATGAAAGAAGTAATGATTTAATAGACAGCAATACAGAAATTAAGAAAATCAAAGAATGGAGTTACAAAATTTAAAGAAAAAAATGCATTGAATTAATAAATATATATAGGAACCATAAAAGATAAATAATTTTAGATAGTTTGAGGAGTTTTTGAGTAAAAGAGAAAAACAAAATTGCCACTGCCAAGGATGAAAAAGGATAATTCACAACAAATAAACCATAAAGGAAATTATTAGAAACATTTTTTTTTCCAGTGAGAGATCAATAAAAAGGCAACTAAATGAAACAGCTGAATATTGACAAAGATATAAAATGCTCAGATTAGCAGAATAAGAAATAGGAAACATAAACAGATCATTCTCAAAAAAAATTGAGCATGTCACAAATGATAGCAAAAAGGAAAAGAAACATAGTACTAGATATCTTCACAAGTGAATCCTATTAAACAAAGAACATTTAATTACAATATTACACAAACTATTTGCAAAAAAAAGTAAGAGAAGAAATTCTAAAAAAATTCTGATGTAAACATAAGTGTGAAATCTAAACTTTGAAGAGATAAAACAGGAAAGAAAAGTATATCATAAATAAAAGAGAAAAGCCAGAATATTAATATATGTCCAAAAAGTCAATAGGGGAAGAGTCTATGACCAAATGATAGGGAAGAACATAAGATAAAAAACATATTTTTTTACCACATAAAAGTGAAATTTTTATAGAAATAAAATTAATGCAATCAAAATTAGGAAGATAGTTAAATGGAAAAATAAATAGCTCTAGCAAGTTCCTAGAAGATCTGATAACTAAGCAATATAAAAATTAATTCAAATACATAATACCAAGAACCATTTTTTAGGCAATTATAAAAGGATATGAAGACACATTTCTCAAAGAACAACATCTAAGCTATCAACATTCATATGTAAAAGTCTACTAATAAAGAAATGCAAATTAAGTAACTGATGTTCTACCTCAAGTTTGTTAAATTAAAAAAAATATCACAGAAAGGAGATAACATTTGTTGGAGGGGCTATAGGAAAATAAGCATACTTATAACATTGCTAAAGCTTTGAGTTGGTCTAAATATTATGAAAGTACTTTATAATTACCCCACTACCACCACCACCAATCACAAAACTAAGGATGCATGTAGCCATTGAGATATGAAATAAGAAGAAATTGAGTCCCCAAGACATGAGCAGCAGCACCTATGAGGCTAGTAGGGTTGAGTCCCCAGCTTCTCCCAGGAATTAACAAGTCAAGCTAGAAAATTGTAACAGTTTCAAAGATAAAGTATATGGAGCCTGGGTTGTGAGAGATAATGTAGAGAATAAGGTGAGCTATTGGCTTGTGACATGCATCTTGAAGCAGAATACTTGGGATATAGCTGGTGGTTGTGTCTATACCTCTCTATGGATAAGTCCTTTTGCCCCTCACCCCAAAAGAAAAGTGTCTTCTCCTTCCCTAAATTTACCTCCTATCCCATTACAGACATTACAATATGTAGTGCCTGCATTTTTTATTTAAATATTTCCTGTATGCTGTTTTTTGCAACAAAATTAAGAGACCATGATAAACGTAACTATATGTAACTAAATATATTAACTAAATAATACTAACTAAAGAAAAAACATAAATTTAAATTAAAGCAGAGTGCAAAGCACTACTGAATATTAGAATTTTTACCAATTTGGGGCTTTGAGCTATCATAATTGCCCCACTATGTTTTTTGTGGGAGGGGATAATTTGAAATAAAGGAACACAATGTTGACTTTAGCTTAAAGAAACTTGTTAATTGTCACAGTTGGAGGTAGCTTATTAAAACACTAGTCAGAAAAGTGGTAAGGAGGAGAGAACAGTTTCCAATGAAAAGATCACACTCTAAATTTCTCCCAATCCTAGACCACCAGGTAGAAATGAGAAAATTGCTGGAAGTGATAAGGTGCAGGCTCTGGGAACCTCCTGGCGCTCTCCTTGAATCTTTGGGGTATGGGCACTGGGAACTCCCCTTGAACTCTGATTGGATAGTCTCATTTGATGACACATTTGCATGAGGCCATAAGACTTACATTATGGCTGCCCAAACCTCTGTTACTAGCCTAGCTCTCAATTGCCTATCTACTTCCCACCCTTGAGCCTATCAAAATACAATCCACCTTTGAACTGGCCTAGCCCACCATTGTCTGTTGGCTCCAAGTAGCCTCCAGCAACTTCCCACCCTTAATCACTCATTGATCTCATCTGATTTCTCCTCCCCAAACTCCTCCTCTAGACTATTCCTATATTCCTCCCACAACATTTCTGGGTATAAGACACATTTTGCCTCCATGTGGTGTGAGAGTGCCATAGAATGACTTAGCACAGACTTATTCTGGGTCCAATACAGGTGGACTTTTAATAAACTTTGATTTTCTTTGGTTGAGAGAAGACTTGAGTCAAATTCATTTGGCAGGACCTGACATGTTGGTATTTTGGGGCCTCGAACACCCCTAACCCTACCCTCAACATTTTTATCATTCCCTGAGAGCAGGAAACACTGCTAATCTCAAGCTCTTCTCCAGCCGTGACTGGAAGGTACAAAAGCCACCTTTTTTCGTATGTGTGTGTGTGTGTGTGTGTGTGTGTGTGTGTGTGTGTGTGTGTGTGGTCCCATTAGGACAGATAGCTTGGAGGCTGTCCCATACTCAGCCTGACACTCTGAGGTTCTCAGTCCAGTTTGATTATGTTGGAGAGCATGGACTTAGACACACCTGGGACAAGGACAGACACCCCATCAGGAAGTGTAAGCCAGATTCTTTCAATTCTTTCGGCACTAGGGACTGGGAAAACTTCAGCTACTTTTTTGTGGGATTTTTTTGTTTGTTTTTTGAGGCTTACTCCAAAACTTCCTTTATGAAGGGACTTCCAGGTCCTACCCTATAGCTCCCCAGAATTCACCTTTGAGTTGTCTTTTATAGCATTGGGAAAAAAATTATTTTCTTTTGAGAACTTAAAAAGAAAAGTTGGTGTTTTTTTGCAACATTCACCTAGAGGACCATGAATTCTGGCCTCTTTTTGAGACTTTAAATATCGTCTTGCAGTAAGAATTAGACTGTCACACAGAAGGAAGATGGATTGAAGTTACCTATTTAATGGCCTCCATTGAACTTTCTCAGAACAAGTTTCTCAGGAAAGATTGTGAGGTGCTTGAAGCTAGAGCCTCTCCATAAAGGGGAATTGGGGACCAATTAAATGACTCCCTTCCTCTGGCTTCAGCCCCAGCCCCTCCCCCCTCAGCAACTCCTTCTCAGGTCCTAGTCCCCTGTCTCACTAAGGCAACTCCCCCAGCCTCTCTTCCTGTTCCCCAACCCTTTTCCCCTTGGTTTCCCTTCCCTTTTCCTCTAGCCCAATACCCCTCATTTCCTGCCCAACTATATTTCCTACCCTGCACCTCCCAGCATAGCCCCTCCCCCTTCAGGGACCCCTGCTCAGGTCCCAGCCACTTGTCTTGCTGAGGTGATTCCCTCTGTGGCCCCTCCCCCTGAGGTAACACCCACTTAGGCCTCAGGCCTAAGTGGGTGTTATTTTCCTCAGTCAGGCTGTTGACTCTCATTTCATACTTTTCTTGCATCATTCTCATTCCTCTTCCCAATTTTTCCTCCACTTCTCTTATCTGCTTCTTAAGGTCGTCTATGGCCTGTAACAAGCTTGAATTTTCATCTGGGACTTTTGGTGAAGGAGTTCTGACCTCACAGTCCTCTCCTGTTCCATGCTTCAATCCTCTTTGCTCCGAAAATAGGAGTCTAATGTTGAATTGTTCTGTTTATTTTGTTTCCTTTGCCTAGGCATGTTGACACTCAATTACTTGACTTTTGGGCTTGTTGCCACAGTAGGACTCTGCCACCAGCCAGGGGCCCTTCTGTTCCAAATGTTGGGGTTTTCTCAGCTGCCAGAGGTATTAGTTGGGTGGCCTCTGTGAAGCCTCCACATGTTCTGGTAAGCTGGTCACACACCCCAAGACCTCTACCCCAGACCACAATCCAGATCCAAGAAGGTTAAAGCAAGAGCAATTACCCCCCAGACTGGTCACCAGATCCCCCTACAGTCTTCAGGCCAGGAGCTGAAGCTACAATGTGGCAGGCTGCTCTATGGCTTCTCAGCAGATTCTTGCTCCCAGGGAAAGAGGCTGACACACTCCCAAGTACCCGTCCCAAAGTCCATAGGGCACTGACCTCTCACTTTGTCCTTGGCATCTATGTCTTGGTAATTCTGGAAACACCACAGCTTCTGGTGTTCTGGAGTCCCCCAGCAGGTTGCTGGTCAGGCTGTCCTGGGGCTAAAACCTCCAACTCACTCAGGCTTGGGCTCAGCTCGAAGAGTGCTATGCTGGCTGCTCCCTGCCGGGCTGTCCTCAGTGGGATGTTAGCTTCTCTGTGTCATTTTGTGGTTTCTGTAGCTCTAGAGTTTGTTCAGAGTTGCCTTTTAGATAGATTGGAAGTGGTGGGAGTCTGAGCTGCATGGAAATGCTGTTTCTACTTTGCCATCTTGACTCCATCCCCTAATTAGCATTTTTTATTTGAAAGTATGCAAGGACTAATCATATTTTACTTGATAAATAACCATTTTATTTAATTAACAGTTATTATGAATGAACCTTTCCTTCTCACATCTTTAACATTATCATTATTATGATTAATTTTTATAACTTTTCTCAAAAAGAAATGCTTTAGAGATTTTGCCTTAATTTGTAATTTTCCAACTTTCCTGAAGCTTTTAGCTTTCTTAGTTTCTTTGCTGATTCACAAGGATCTAAGTAAACCATCATGACATCAGTAGGTAGGGACAGCTTTATCCTTTCTTTGTTTCTGTTTATAGCATTAATTTCTTTCTCTTGTTGTTGCTATAGTGAGCTTTTCTAGATCTTTTAAGCAATAGAAGAGAATGTGAACATTATGCTAACTTTTGGATATTGCACATTTGTTGTTGTTCATTCATTTTTTAGTAATGTTCAACTTTTCATGAACCAATTTGGGATTTTTATGGCAAGATACTGGACTAGTTTGCTTTTCCCCTCTCCAGCTTTTTTTTTTTTTTTTACAGATGAAGAAACTGAGGTAAACATGCTTGACCAGCTATCTACTATGTCACCTAGCAGTCTTAGATGCATACATACAGACAAGTGTGTATGTAGGTTATTTATATATACATATATAGGGAGATTGAAAGCTATAGAAATGATACATCTATAAATATATCATATGTATCTGTATGAAAATATTAAAAATACATAACAAAGAATAGGTGTAAATGGATCTTTTTTATAGAGGAAATATTTATATTGAAAGAGAAAGGTAAATTAAAACAACTCTGAGGGAACATCTCACACCTATAAGAAATGGCAATTGATAGATGAAAATAAGTGCACAAATAAAATGTTGGCAGAATTGTGAACTGGTCCAGTCATTCCAGAGAACAATTATGAACTATTCCCAAAAGGCTATAATACTGTATACCCTTTGGTCCATCTGTGAGAAATGAGCATTACTCTCTTGCATTTAATAACTAGTTATTGTATTGGGACCAAGGTTTTTCCCCTCATCTACAGCCTAATCTAGAAACCAAGCAGTATGGGAAATCTCTCTTAAAAGATTTACCCAGGCAAAGATCTAATCAGACAGTAAATGAAATTCAAAGTTTGGGCTAACAGGTGCATTTCTGGAACTTATATTTGCTCAGACAGATCTGGGGAAGTATTGGTTCTCTCATTTGTCAGACAAGTGTTATGGAAATTGACATCTCTTTGTCCAAGATTTGGGACACCAAAGTCATGTACCCCAAGACCTTCATTTTGATATACCACACTTCCCATCATGTTAACCAATTGGAGTTGATGGGTACCCCTCAGGAACACCTACTTTTCTTTTCTTTTCTTTTTTTTTTTTTTTTTGCTTTTTGGAGGGCAATTGGGGTTAAGTAACTTGCCCAAGGTCACATGGATAGGTTTTTGTTTGTGTGTGCGTTAAGTGTCTGAGGTCGGATCCGAACTCCAGGGCCAATGCTCTACTCACTGTGCCACCTAGCTGCCCCCGAGGAACACCTACTTTTCAAAAGGCCTACAAACTGTGAGCTCATAGCTAGGAGTCTTTGGTTTAAGAAATGGACAAATAACTATCCTTTTTATTAATAAACACGCTGGCCTTATTTATAAAATGATAAAATCCCCCAGAAGTTATGTCTCATAATTTTTAATTATTACACAGCAACACCCCTACTACATTTGTATTCCAGAGAGTAGAGGAAAAAGACGTATATGTATAAACATATATATATAGATAGATAGATAGATAGATAGATAGATAGATAGATAGATATAGATATAGATATATCTATGTCTATATCTATATCTATCTATCTATCTATCTATCTATCTATCTATATATATATATATATATATATATATATATATATATATATACATTAGTAGCTGTTTTGTGGTGGCAAAGAATTGGAAATTAAGGGTATGCTCATCAGTTGGGGAATGACTAAACAAGTTGTGACATATGATTGATGGAGATGGTGCTATAAGAAATTATGAAGAAAGTAGTTTTGGGAAAAACATGGCAAGACATATGAAATAATGCCAAGTAAGATGAAAGAACTGGAAGATCATCATGCATAATTAAAAGCAATGTTTTAATGATGATTAACTATGAATGACTTGGCTACTCTGATCAATAAAATGACCAAACAAAATTCCAAAGGACTTATTATGAAAAAAAAAAAAGCTCTCCAGTTCCAGAGAGAACTGAATAACTCTGAGTACAAATTGAAATATTATTTTTTTTGCTTCCATTTTTGCTTTGTTTTGTAATTTGTCTAATCCAGAATTATGTTTTGCTTGATTCCGCATGCATAACTAAACTCATATTGTTTACCTTCTCAGTGGGAAGAGGAGTGAAATTGAGGGAGAAAATCGGTAAATAAAACTTTTTAAAAAATGATGTTTAAAATAAATAATAAACAAACAATTTTTAAAGGATATATTTAGTAATGTTGTATTTTTACATTTATTTGCAATATCTATGTTCCCCAATACATTTTTCCATAAATGTTCCATGTAGTGATGAGGTACATGTATCTTCCTTAGCCTTTCTATTGTTATATTTTCCCTATTATCTTTTTTTAAAGAATTATTCCAATGAGAGAAATGGATTGTTGAAGTCTCTTACTATTATTATTCTATTATCTGCATATTTTTATGATTGGTTTTTTTTCCACTATGAATTTAGATGTTATGGCACTGGAAACACCTAAGTTTGATACTAAATATTAGTTTGTGATCTATGGTTGCTTTCAGTTTAAGGCAAGTTCCTTGCTTATTTCTATTTAAAATTTGGATTTGGGGTATTATTTTCTCTGATAGCATGACTACAACTTTTACCTTTTTTTTTTTTTAATCCAACAGAGGCATTCTACATTTTGTTCCAACTCCTCAATTTTGTTGTCCTTAAATCTTTGCTTTTTTAATGTGTTTCTTTCCATAAGCTTTTGCTTTCTTATTCAAATTCTCATTTTCATTTCACTGGACTCTGTGATCCATTTTTTTCTTTCTTTCTTTCTTTATTTTTTAATTAAACATATGCTTTATTAACTTCTGGTTTACATAATTCATTTCCACCAGATTATGAGTTACATTTTTCCCCCACTTTTTCCCTACCCACCACCCCAGAATAGCAGTCCCACCAGATATCCCCTCATCCAATTTTCTCTCTCCCATATCTTCTCCCATACCCCCTTCGACTTTGCCATTAGGGCAAGGTGAATCTCTGAGCCCCACTGCCTGGACATCTTATGAAATTTTAATTTTAAAACTTCGATTTTCAGATCCATTCCCTTTCTCCCCTGTCACCCACTCCCTCTGAGAAGATAAGCAATTCAGTATGTGTTGTACATGTATATCTATGCAAAACATTACCATAGTAGATAAATTGTAAAAGACTGCTTATATTTCCCTCCCACCTGTCTCATCACCCACCTGGTCCATTCCCTACTTTGTTCCTGTCCCTCTTTGATAGTGGGTACTTCTAACCTCCTCTCCCCCCAGAATGCCCTCCCCTCCATCATCCCCCCTCTCATCCCCCTTTCCCCTACTCAGGAGAGTGAGTGAGGGTAAGATATTCCATTTAGTATGTATGTAATTCTCTCCTTGAGCCAACTTCAATGAGAATATGCTTTTGCCTTTTTGCCTGGCAAATTTGACTTTTTAAGGCATTCTTCTCCTCATCGCCTTTCTGAGCCTCTTTTGCCATTTGAGTTAGTCTATTTTTTAAGGTGTTATTTTCCTCAGTCAGGCTGTTGACTGTCATTTCATACTTTTCTTGCATCTTTTTCATTTCTCTTCCCAAATTTTGCCCCACTTCTCTTATCTGCTTCTTAAGGTCCTCTATGGCCTGTAGCCAGCTTGTATTTTCATTTGGGGTTTTTGGTGCAGGAGTTCTGACCTCACAGTCCTCCTCCATGCTTTGAGCCTCTTTGCCCCTAAAATAGGAGTCCAATGTTGAACTTTTCTGTTTATTTTGTTTCATTTGCCTAGGCATATTGCCACTTAATTACTTGATTTTGGGGCTTGTTGCCACAGTAGGACTCTGCCACCAGACAGGGGAGCTTCTGCCCAAACATGGGGTCTTCACAACTTCTGCTAGTTGGGTGGCCTCTGTAAAGCCTCCACCCGCTCTGGCAAGTTGGATACCCACCCCAAACTTCCCCCTCAGACCACCATCCAGATCCAGGCAGTTTAAAGCAAAAGCGATTAACCCCCAGACTGATTGCTGGATCTTCCTACAGTTCGCAGACCAGGAGCTAGAGCCACTACTGCTGCTGCAAAATGGCTTCTGTGCAGCTGTTTCTTCAGCAGCTTTTTGCCCCCAGGGTAGGAAGCCACGTGTTCCCCAAATACTGGTCCCCAAATCCATAGGCCACTAACCTCTCACTTTGTCCTAGGCATATCTGTGCTGATAATTCTGGAATCGCCACAATTGCTGGTGTTCTGGGGTTCCACCAGCAGGCTGAAGGCCCGGCCGCCCTGGGGCTAAAACCTCGGACCTGGGCTCAGCTCTGCACGCTGTGTTGTAGCTTCCCAGCATGCTGTGCTGCCTGCTCTCAGAGTGCTGCGCTGGCTGCTCCCTGCAGGGCTGCTGGGCTGTCCTCAGCGGGAGGTTAGCTTCTCCGTGCCGTTCTGTGGGTGCCGTGGCTCCAGAAGTTGTTCGGAGCTCCCTTTCGCATTGTTTGAAATTTGTGCGGGGCCCTGTGATCCATTTTCATCCAATTGTGTTTTTAGTATTGGCTTTTAAAAAAATATGATTTGTTTCTCCCCATATTCATTTTTAAGACAATATTTTGTCCCCATAATTGTTTCAGGTTAATGTGTTTTAGGTCAACTATATTCCCAAAGGTTCTTTTCCCTCAGTCTCGATACCACCCCTTCTCATTTTTAAACATTTTTCCTAGTTTAGGAATATTGCTCTACTGATTGTTTTCATTTAATTTCTTCCTTTCATTTATTTCTTTATTTCTTTCTCTTTTCTGTACCTCTATACAGAATTTAATTGACTAGACAATTAAAAAAAAAACACCTTTCTTCTCCCCTACTTCTTATGTTTATAGTTATTTTAAATTTTCTGTTTCATTTTAAAATTATTTCTTCACCCTATTTCCTTTATTATTTTTCCCTTTTTTGGTCTAATTTAAACTTTATTGTTTGATGCATGACCTTTATGCTTATTTATTCCTTCTTTAGTCACATTAGAGCTCTTAAAAGATAAGGTTTGAATTATCTCTTCTAGAAAAATTATGTTATGAATTATATATTTAAACATTGTTGATTTTTTTCCCCTCTCCTCCCTTTTTGGTTGTGCTCTTAGAAGTATCAATTCATATGCGAGGTAGAAAAGATAGATGTATTATACCACAGTAGAAATTTCCCTGCACTTAATCATATAATCCAATTCTAAAACCTGCTAACCCTACAACCATTGACTATGAGATCCCTTATCTGGATTCCTCCCTTTCCACCTTTCTGGATTACCTTATATTGAAGAAAAGTGTTATCCAATGAGGTATAAAACCCTCTTAGAGAAAATACTTTTCCTGAGCACCAAATTTCCAAAGATCAGGCTTATTAGAAAATGACCTTTACCAATTATAGCATACATATCTCTGCCACAACAAGAATTTTTTTTCAGATGGGTCCCTTGTCATAACTGAATAGAGGTTATTCCCTTCTCCACAGCCATATCCCCTATTGAAACCTCTCCATTTTTTATGTTATTACTTCATTACAGACCTTCCTGCTGCTCATTTTCCCTTTATTTTTTATAATTGCACTTATTGGAAAACTTCACAAACACACTCCATCTTCTACCTCCCCTCTCTCTTTTTATGTACCTTCCTATATTTCAGTTTGGTATCTAGTTAACAGAGTGTCTGGGAGTCTTACCTTCCTGAGTTCAAATCCGGCCTTCTACACTTCCTATCTCTGTGACCCTGGGCAAGTCATTTAATTCTGTTTGCCTCAGTTTCTTCATCTGTAAAATTAAATGGAGAAAAAAATAGCAAACCACTCCAGTGTGCTATTTGCCGAGAAAACCCCACATGGAGTCATGAAGAGTGGGACATGACTGAAAATGACTGAACAATAATATATTTTTCTCTTTAGTCCTACCAAAAAAGTTAATGCATGTATTGGACTTTGAAGATTCTGAAGTTTATTCCAAGTTATTTATACTTCCCAAATCATATTTCCTATTTATATACATGCCACTTTTGTGTTTCTTACTGTATAAACTTTTAGAAAGTAATTTCTTAATTGGTCCTGTATTATTGCTTTTAAAAATATCACAGATATGTTTATCTTTCTAGATTTATACCCTTTTAATAGTTTCTGAATATGGAAAAAATTTTCCCTAGTAATTTATTTTTCTTGGTAGTCCTATTTATCTGCCATTCTTGTTTTTCTATACTTAAAGGGTGTTTTCAAGTCAAATAATTAGCACAATCTATTATTTTATTTGCAGGAAGTCTTCAAATATCTCTTTTACTGAAAGTCCAGCTTTATGTATGATTATTTTCAGATTTGCAAGTTATATCATTTATTTTCATTGAATCAAGTTCAAAATTACTTTGTTTTGCTTTTGTAAAAATCATGTGTTCTTTTAATGTTATTGCTTTTTGTTTCTCTTTTTCAGATTATCCTTTACTTCCATATATTATTACCAATTTTTTTTCTCTTTAAAGAGATTCACCACCATCCAAGTTTTTCTGTGCTGCTAATTATTTCTGATTTATAAGCAATAAACTTTGCTATTTGTTCTCTTTTAACTATTTAATCAAAATTCTAATTTCTTTTTTGAACTATTGCAGAAAACACTTCTATGACTTCAGTATTTCATAGGGATCCATATGGTTCTCTGTTTCATCTGGTGTTTCTGCAATTTCTTTTGATTCATACTATCAACAGGAGATAGCTTTCTTAGCAGCCATCTTCCATTCTGATTTCAGTATCAATCTGTTTGTGTTCTATGTTTTTAACTGAATTTTTTTTTCCCACATGAGATCTCTGAGGGTTTTAATTTTCCCCCCTTCTGTTGCTGGGTCTCTTTTTGATGCCTTAGCTTTTGATAGTTGGTTTATTCCCAGAGGCTGTATTTCAAAGCTGGCCTCCTCCAACATTGGGGAATTCACTATTCACTGGTCTTTGTCCATTCCTGAAGTCATTTCTCAGGAGTCAGGCAAGGCCTCAGTTGGAAATCAATTCCCTTTTCTTTGACCTAGTGAAGTCCCACATGTCAGCACCCTGTCCAACTTCCTTCTGTTTCTAGTTCATAAGCTGAATGTAGGGTCTCAATAGCATAGTCCAGCCTTTGGACATCAACCCTTTCCTAAGCTTAAGTGGTTGAGCAAAGTTGAGGTCCTCCCTGAAGAGGTTACCCACAAAGAGGCTTATGGTTGTTCTGGAGACCCCAAAATACCAACACTTGGGGTCCTGCTGAATGAATTCAACTCAAGTCTTCTCTCAACCAAAGAAAAATTAAGTTTATTAAAAGTTTGCTTGCATTAGACATAGAGTAAGTCTGTGTTAGTTCATTCTATGGCACTCTCATTGTTCCATAGCACTCTCACCCACATGGCATTCTATGGGCTCTCACACGCATGAAGACAGGATGGGGTCTTATATACAGTAGGTTGTGGGAGGAATCTAGGGGTAGTTTAGGGGAGAAGTTTGGGGAGGGTCTTCAGGAGGAGTTAATGAGGTCAATGAGTGATTAAGGATGGGAGGCCACCTGGAGACTACAGACAATGGTGAGCTAGACCAGTTCAAGGGTGGATTGATATTTTGATAAGGCTCAAATGTGGGAAGCAGATGAACAATGGAGGGCTAGGATAGTAACTAGGCTAGAGTTAGTAGTTCTGTAACTAGGCTAGAGGTTTGGGCCCAGCCACAATGTAAGGCTTATTACCTCATGCAAATGCCTCATCAAATGAGACAATTTAATCAGAGTCCAAGGGGGGTTCCAAGAGCCTATACCTCAAAGACTCAAGGAGAGTTCAAGGGGGCTCCCAGAGCCCATACTTCATCACTCCCCACATACTTGTGGGGTGAGAACATAAGCATGATTTGCTGGCAGAGAATTTGTGGAATAGGTCCCAAAGCATAAACTGGTGGTTAAGAACACACTCCGTGAGGTGTGGAAGCTAAAGGGGGATGGGTGGATGTATGCTAAGTGAGCAAGTCAGGGATTATCATTTTCCAGTTAACTCACAATGTTACTTCTTAAAGCTATTTTTTTCCCTTGCCCTGTGGAGACAACTATAGGGAACTAGGTGGTATAGTGGATAGAATGCTAAGCCTGGAGTCAGGAAGACTTGAATTTAAATCTATTTTTAGACACTTAATATTTAAGTCACTCTGGGTGAATAACTTAACCTCTGTTTGCTGCAGGTAATTGTAAATGGGGATAATAATAGCACCTATCTCCCAGGGTTGTTGTGAAGATCATTTGAGATAATATCTCTAAAGTGATTAGCATAGGAGGCACTATACAAATGGGAGCCTATTATTTGGGGATGGAGCAGCTAATTTGTACAGTGTAGCCACTTACTAGTGTGTGACCCTGGGCAAGTCAACCTCTATTTGCCTCAGTTTCCTTATTAGTAGAATGGAGGTAATAATAGCACTTACCTCCCAGAGTGGCTGTGAAGATATAATGAAAAGATATATGTAAGATGCTTAGCACAGTGCCTGCTTCACAATAGATGCTATATAAACATATCATGTCATATTGTATCATATTAAATTATATTACACTATAATGACCACCTATGGTGCAAAATCATTCTTTCATTATTGTTGGGTTTTGTTGTTATTAGTAGGAACTGGACAAACTTCCTAATATTCCATCTTTTGGGGTAATATGACCCCCATGTGTTTATTTTTTTAGTATTCTATTTTTAAAAATCTTTTGACTTTTCAGAACTTTTCTTCTTTTTTTGTGATCAGTTTTGCTTAAATAATGTTTATAAAAACACATTCTCTTCTGTACCTCTGCTACCATTTGTGTTCACTTTTCCTATATCTAATTTGAATCATTGACTGTTCTTGCTTTGTTTGATTATCTATTTCTTCCTCTCTTTGAATAAAATCAGCAAGCATTTATTTTAAGCATCATGAATTGTTCTAAGTGTGGAGAATACACATAAAAACAAACAAAAAGTTCTTGCTCTCAAAGAGAGCATCTACGGGGGAGGGGGGGGAACTATATCCTGGGGGGAACAACATACAAGCAGCTATGTAGAAAAGAGAGCTATCTATATATCTATTTATCATTAATCTATCTAGATGTTGTTTCATATTATGTGTAGAAAACTCACTTCTTGTATTCATTCTTTTTTTTAAACAAATGCTTTATTAACTTCTGTTTTACATCATTCATTTCTGCCAGATTTTGAGTTACAATCATTTTCCCCCCGTTATTCCCCTACCCAACCTCCGAGAATAGCAGTCCCACAAAATATCGCTTCCTTCAATCTGCTCTCTCCCATACCTTCTCCCATACCCCCTTTGACTTTTCCATTAGAGGAAGGTGAATCTTTGTGTCCCAATGCCTGCACATCTTATCTCCCAATTATAAGCAAAAGAGTATTAATAATAGTATTTATATATATTTGAAACATTTAATGTTAAGACCTTGAATTTCAGATCCATTTCCTTCCTCCCTTGTCACCCATTCCCTCTGGGGAGATAAGTAATTCAGTATTTGTTGTACATGTCTAGCTATGCAAAACATTATCATAGTAGATATATTGTACAAGGCTGCTTATAATTCCCTCCCACTCATCCCACCCCCCACCTGGTCCATTCCCTACATGATCCTGTCCCTCTTCTATAGTGGGTACTTCCAACCTCCCCTCCCCCAAGGATCCCCCCATCAATCATCCCTCCTCTCATCCCCCTTCCCCCTATTCTGCTGCAGGTTGAGATATCCCATTTAGTATGTATGTCATTCTCTCCCTGAACCAAATTCAATGAGAATGTGGTTTTGCCTTTTTTGCCTTCCTATTCTCCCCCTCCCTTGCAACCACTTCCCCTTCAACATGCTTCCTATTCTCCCCCTCCCTTGCAACCATTTCCCCTTCAACATGCTTCTTCAACATGAGATAGTTTACCCTACCCTGTCTCTCCCCATCTCCTCTTGCCACTTTCCTCTCTCATCTCATAATTTCATCCCTTGAGTATCCTCCCTTCCCAACAAATTCAACCTATGCCCTCTATCCATACATAACTGTAAGCATATATACACACATTCACATATGTATTCATATGACCACACACCCTTCTTACATTATTTTCATAGTGAGAAAGATATCATCAGTCACACTTATTGCTTTTCCATATAGGAATGTAAATAGTTCAACTTTGATAGGTTCCTTTTGATTTCTTTTCCCTGATTACCTTCTCAGGCATCTCTTCCTTCTTGTGTCTAGATGTCAAATTTTCTATTCAATTCTGGTTTTTTCCTCAAGAATGCTTGAAAGTCCTCTATTCCACTGAATGACCATATTTTCCCCTGAAACAAAATACTCAGTTTTGCTGGGTAGGTGATCCTTGGGTTCATTCCCAGTTCTTTTGCCCTCTGGAATATCATATTCCATGCCCTTCAATCCCTCAGTGTAGAAGCTGCCAGGTCCTGGACTATTTGGATTGTGTTTCCACAATATTGAAATTGTTTCTTCCTGGCTGCTTGGAGTATTTTCTCCTCGATCTGGGGATTCTGGAACCTGGCTATAATATTCCTGGGAGTTTTCTTTTTGGGATCTTTTTCAGGAGGTGATCTGTGGATTCTTTCAACCTCTATTTTGCCTCTGGATCTAAAACCTCAGGGCAATTTTCCTTGAGAATTTC